>CALYDF020004762.1:0-15389 GCA_944474145.2 Dicrocoelium dendriticum | reverse complement strand
AAAACAGCACAGTACAACAGACAGTAGATAAAGCTTGAGGACAATGGGAGAACATGGTAAAGCAACGAGTAACACCACGTAAGAGCGCAACAGCCTGCAAGGCGCGGGCAAGATGCCGGACTTAGTTCAAAATTGCAGTCCGGTATATATAGGCTTTGGATGAATGCAAAGTAAACAAAATGTGTACAAGTCTGGATGTGCTGTTTGATGGAGTAAAATATCATGGTCACTACAATCCGGAAATGCGAGTGTATTGCGAGCAAAAGCAGTTAAAGAAGAGGATCGGGTTTTCATTATGCTTGATACTAGTGTTGCCAATAGCGAAAGGCACATGTATACCAGATAAGGCTAAGCATATGGGGCCAAGAGAGAATAAGTGGAGAGCAAAATTTCTGATTCTTGGGCCTAGAACTTTTAAAGTGCGCTCTTTGTCAACAATAAGAAAGATATATTTTTATTTTGCGGTTAAAATACTGATAGTGTCTGGAAACTGCTGAGTATAGTAACTAGTGCTCAGACTTAATGAAAATGCTTCAATTAGGGCCCGCTGGCAACCGACATCTAGGAAGACACATAAAGGTTCATTTAAAGCCGGCATTTAGACGATGTTGGACAATTCTAATGCTAAGCTTAAGTGCATCCGCAGCAGAAAACATTTTTAACATTCTATGCAAGGGTTAGGTCGGGTAGCATGCCTTTACTAGGGGTACCATAGAGGTCATAAGCCTAATACTTTTTCCACGGATCCAGTGGTCAGGAACTTGAAAAGTAATAAGTCTGAAGAGAAGGGATGACGATAAAGATAAGAAATAATGATTGAAGGAAGAGGTCGGTGAAGAATAAGATCATCTGGTATTCAGTTTGCTATTCTTAAACCCTGGAAAATGGGTGCGACGGATACCGTTAAAGTCCCTTAGGTGCTAGAACGGTAACCACAATGAATGTGGATGAGTTTTGAGCTCAAGGTGCTTAGATGTCTTGCACTACATCGTGGGCGTCCTCAAGCTACATCAAGGCCAGTTTCAACGAAGTGGTCTTGCGAATCGCAGATATGAAAGATGCTTTGTAGATTGCCGAAACATAGGGATCTTTGTATCTCCTTCCTGAAAACCTGCAAATTTTGGTTTTCTCTTATTCTGGGAGGCAACCGGTTCCATATGTTTACGTTCACAACTAAGAAGAAATGAGACCGCAGTCTCTTCTTTGTCTTTAGCGGAGTAATGGAATGGCCCCTGTTTCGAAGTCTCGATTCAGACGCGCTCCTTAGTTTAAGACGAGTGATATTACTGTGCAACTTTCTATGAATTAGCTTTAGTAAGAAGCACATGTTAAGGACAATGCGCTTTTGCCATAGGGGCTGAATTTTAAAATGTTCATACATTTGTCGTTAATGCAGCGCTTGCTGCGTTGGAGTCAACTTCTTCGTAAAGCGTCGCTGAGCTTTCTCAAGCAAAACACGGCCCAACTTACGTAGATTGCTGAGAGTAATATTCTAGATGTGGATTGACGTGACTCTTATAAAGTCCTAGCCTTGCATCGGTGGTTTCTATGCAACGGCGCAAGTGGAACGATAATCCTCTTACCCTTGCGACTTGGTAATGCACTTGCTCTGCAAAGTTGAGGCTCATAGAATAGCGCAAGCCCAGATCTGTTACTATGATATTCTGTTTTATAATGATTCCGTTTATTGTTATTAATGAAAAATGGTCAATGCCCGGCTGCATGGAAACATTCTATCATAGGGCCAAGTCATAAGGGCGGAAGCCTACAGGTAGTTGGTAACTATCGCAATATTAACCACACTTCTATTATCTCGCGCGTGATGGAGACGTTGATTAGAAGTCCCTCATAACTCATCTTTGCACAGGCGAGCACAGAAATGAATCTCAGCACGGGTTGCTAAGTGCTCGGTCTTGTGCAACCTGTCCGATGGACTTGTTTAATTTGGCCCCTGAAGCCATTGACTCTAATCAATCAGTTGTCAATCTTTACCTTAATATTGTAGCGCTTTGACGAATATTACACGAGAAATCCGTAACACAATAAGACAGAGGACGGCAGGATATAAAAATCGTCTTGAGAAAATAGCGCAGTACAACAGACAGTAGATAAAGCTTGAGGACAATGGGAGAAATGGCGAAGCAATGAGTAACACCACGTAAGAGCGCAACAGCCTGCAACGCGCGGGCAAGATGGCGGACCTAGTTCAAAATTGCAGTCCAGTATATAAAGGCTTTGGATGGGTGCAAAGTAAAACAAAATGTGTACAAGTCTGGATGTGCTGTTTGATGGAGTAAAATGTCATGGTCACTACAATTTGCAAAGAACGTTTGGCAGGGTACCACACATGCGTCTGGTGCATAAGCTAAATGCTTATGCGGTATCCGGTCCTCTATTAGACTGGCTGGGTTCCTATTTACTAGGACGGACGCAGTCTGTTAACGTTGAACAAACTATATCCACCCCGACTGCCGTCCCCAGTGGCGTGGTGCAGGGGAGTGTCTTTGGCCCTACCCGTTTTTTGCTTTATATCAATGACCTCTGCAAGATTTTGCAATAAGGTCGCTCCTTTGTCTTTGCTGACGATGTGAAAGTTGTCTACGACTTTCCCCGTGGTAATGAATTTTCCGCAATTAATAAATAAATTAATAGTTTACTTGCAGTTTCATAGAGGATCGCAAATGTCCTTCTTTGCTCAAAAACCTAAAGTCATGACCCACAGATTCTCTATACCTGCTGGGTCCCTAACAATAAACGGCATCACTATCAAACAGAATATCATAACAATAGGTCTGTGCTTGCGCTAATCTGTGAGGCACAATTTTGCAGAGCAAGGGTAAGAGGATTATGGTGCCACATACGCCGTTGCATAGAAACTACCGATGCAAGGCTAGGACTTTATAAGAGTCACGTCAATCCACATCTAGAATATTACTCTCAGCAATCTACGTAAGTCGGACTGTGTTCTGCTTGAGAAAGCTCAGCGTCGCTTTACGAAGATGTTGACTCCACCGCAACAAGCGCTGCGTTAACGACAAATGTATGAACATTTTAAAATTCAGCCCCTATGGCAAAAGCGCATTGTCCTTAACATGTGCTTCTTACAAAAGCTAATTCATAGAAAGTTGCACAGTAATATCACTTGTCTTAAACTAAGGAGCGCGTCTGAATCGAGACTTCGAAACAGGGGCCATTCCATTACTCCGCTAAAGGCAAAGAAGAGACTGCGGTCTCATTTCTTCTTAGTTGTGTACATGAACATATGGAACCGGTTGCCTCCCAGAATAAGAGAAAACCAAAATTTGCAGGTTTTCAGGAAGGAGATACAAAGATCCCTATGTTTTGGCAATCTACAAAGCATCTTCCATATCTGCGATTCGCAAGACCACTTCGTTGAAACTGGCCTTGATGTAGCTTGAGGACGCCCACGATGTAGTGCAAGACATCTAAGCACCTTGAGCTCAAAACTCATCCACATTCATTGTGGTTACCGTTCTAGCACCTAAGGGACTTTAACGGTATCCGTCGCACCCATTTTCCAGGGTTTAAGAATAGCAAACTGAATACAAGTGGATCTCATTCTTCAACGGCCTCTTACTTCAATCCTTTTTTCTTATCTACATCTTCATTCCTTAGCTTCAGATTTTTATTTATCACTTTCCAACTTCTTGACCACTGGATCCGTGGAAAAATATTATGCTAGCTATAATGACTCGCTACAGCTGAAAAGTGATGACGAATAACTGAGAATGTTACTAAGTGAGAGTGGATATCGACGGCTAGCAATGGCATTGGGGTGAAACCTACTAGTGGCTAGTGGATAACAAGGTGTCCCAAAATACGTCAACAGCCAGCAAATGTGTGTGACGCATACAGTCCCAAAGGATCAAGGTTGGAGGTAAAAGAGTGTGGCTCTTAGCAAGTTCGGGATATACGCAGAGAGGATTGGAACCTACGACCACTAGTTGCTATTAAATAGAGTTGCAGAGATTGCGATGATCAACAGATAATGGCGCTATGAAAAGCTTTCGGTGGCCAGAGGTCACCGTTCCATTAGGCTGTTCGGTCACTAGTGAATTCCTACGGTGTCACAGAATACATCAGCAAGCCAGCAAATGTAAGTGATACAGACGTTCTAAGAGATTACTGGATTAGGAGACAAGGAATGTCTCCTAGTAGCCCTATATGCGCAAAGATGTATGGTGCCCTCAAGGAATCACTGAGGACAATTTGATTAAGATAAGAGAAACGAAGGATAAAGATGCGAAGGGAGAGAAGCAGTGGGTTGGGGTGAAGCCTACTAGTGGCTAGTGGATAACAGCGTCCCAGAATAAGTCAACAGAACAAATGTATGTTACGCAGACAGTCCCAAAGGATGAAGGATGGAGATATAAGAGTGTGGCTCTTAGCAAGCTCTGGATATGAGCAGAGGATTCGAACATACGAAGAATCGCTCCTGCTAGACAGAGGAAATACGAAGACCTGAAAATGGTACTAAAGGTGAGAGAGTATCGACGGCTAGCAATGGCATTGGGGTGAAGCCGTCTAGTAGCTAGCGGTTACTTAAAGTGTCCCAGAATATGTCAGTAGACAGCAATTGTATTTGGCGCAGGCAGTTACAAAGGATGCAGGTTGGAGATAAATGAGCGTGGCTTCGAGCAAGCTGCGGAGATGCCTGGTGCCTACGACCACTAGTTGTTACTGAATAGAGATGCTGAGGTTATTAAGATCGACAGATTATGGCGCTATGAAAATCTTTTGTTGGTCAGATGTAACCATTGCGATAAGCAGATTGGGCACTAGTGGATTCCTACAGAGTCACAGAATACATCAGCAAGCCAGCGAATGTATGTGATGCAGACATTATAAAAGGCTACAGGATGGAGGAACAAGGAATGTCCCCTACTAGGTCCGGATAATCGCAAAGATGTATGGGGCCTAAAACGAATCACTGTGGAAAACGTGATGCAGATAGAAGGAACAAAGGATAATAGTGCAAAGAGAGAACCAGTGGACAGCAACTGAATATGCATTAAGCCTTCTAGTTCTTAGTGGATAGTTACAGGGATAGAAGAATTCGACAAACCAGCGAAGGTATATGATGCAAGCAATTCAAGAGGGTAAGTATTGGAGAGATGATAAGTGGTTCCCAGCGCAAAGCGGGATGCTATCTACAATGACGCGTTGCAGATGAAACTTGGTGACGTAAGTAATACGTAGGACTGCTAATGGTACTATGGGAGAGAGAGTATCGACGGCTAGCAATGGCATTGATGTGAAGCCTCTACTTGCTAGTGCATACCTAATGTGTTACAGAATAAAGCAGCAAACAGCAGAGGGATTGGACGCAGGTAGTCCAAAGGGATAAAGGTTGGAGATAAAAGAGTGTGGCTCTTAGCAAGCTCCGGATATGCGCAGAGATGCTTGGAGCGTACGACCACTATCTGCTTTTAAACAGAGACTGAAGTTAAGACGTTCGACAGAGTGGCGCTAGAAGAGGCTATCAGTGGCCAGATGTAGCCATTCGAATAAGACGCTTGGTCATAAGTGTATATCTACTGTGTAACAGAATGCGTCAACATGTTAGCGAAAGTAAGTGCTACAGACATTCCTTAATGGGAGAGGAATATACGGTAAAAGGAAGCGCGGATTAAAAGAGAACATTCAGTGTTGTCGTGATTCATAGGGTAATAAGTATGAGAGAGAACGTTGTCATCTTGGCGACTAGGATATATTGGCAACGTCAACTGGTACTTGAGGTTCTGCGCACGCCGGCTTCACCCTCTAGGTAGTAGCAGTTAAGTTGATGCGATTAGCTAGAGGCGGATGTCTCGAGCTAGCCAGATGTGGAAGGTTTGTGGGAATGCACAGGCATGCGGTGTCCTGTGGCTAATGCCTAGGTGATGGAAGACTTAAGGGGTTTTTGGAGGAAGCAGGCTGGTAGAAATATTAGGAGTCGGGACGGGAATAGGGTGGAAAAGTAAGAATAGGCGATTATACGTGGTCTGGCACAGTTTAAAAAACTCGTCTTCAGGACAGTTGATATTCAGTATTTTGAAAACTTGTGTGACAGAGGTATTTGCTAATAGAGAAGCGGAACTGGTTTATATTCGTAGATTCCCTTAATGTGAGAGGTAACCTATTCCATTCGTGTGCGTAACTGTAGAGGTAGAAATTTGAGCAAATACTACTGGGAGTTCTTGGTAGGATAATGGAGTGGGGTCTATCACGTAGGGTGTACGAAGTGATATATGAGTCTGAGACCGGGGTTAGTTGGCTCCCATGGGGATTGTTAATGAGCGAGTATAGGAAAGCGAGGTAAGTTTTCAGTCGGCGCAGCCATAACGGGTCGAGCTTGAGTGTGTCGCACCGATCACGGTAGCTTAGACTTGAGTGCCCCAGGTGGCGTTTTGTGAAGGTACGCTGAACCTTTTCGGGGGTTATTTTGTCGCATTTTCTTAGGTTGGTGAATACTATAGAGCAGTACTCTAGCAGAGGCCGGGCACATATTTTGTAGAGCGCATTCTAGCTTCCTGCATTGTCATGGTTTTAAGGATGCATCCAATGAGAGAGCGTGCTTTAGCTGCGGAATAAACTACTAGTTCCGCGAAGTTCAGCGAGCAGGAGTAGTGCACGCCTAAGTCACGCACTGTTACGCAGTTCCCTAATGGCATGCCTTGTAGCATTAAGGTATTGTATGGCATTGTGCACCTGTATGTAAGGACATTACAGTTTGATGGTGTGAGTGCCAACTTCAATGTGCCGCACCATGCAGTTATCGCTCTTAAGTCATATGTTATATGGGAGATGGCGGTGTGGAAGTTTAACGGATGAAATGGGAAGACAAGTTGGATGTCGTCGGCAAATAGGTAGGGTGTCCCATGTTTGAAAACCTGGAACACGTCATTGATATACAGCAGGAAAAGTAGAGGGCCTAAAACGCTACCTTGAATTACGCCACTTTTGACTGGTTTTGGTAGTGACATAAATTCCTCAACCATTACTGACTGTGAGCGAGCTGTAAGATATGATGAGAACAAAGTGTGCAGTTTGCCGGAGATACCCTATGATTCCAGCTTCATCAAGAGATCTGTATGTGGTACTCTGTCAAAGGCTTTCGTCATGTCTAGGAAGATGATGGTTAGTGCTTTCTTGTTGTCAATCTGTTGAGTTAAATGATTGAGGAACTCAAACTGGCAGGTCTGACAGGATTTAGACGGCAGAAATCCATGTTGTTGTCGATTGATGAGGTTACGGGTAAGCAGGAAGGTGAGCATGGATTCCTTGACTATTCGTTCCATTATTCTTGCAGCTATAGGCGTGTGGCTGATGGGACGATAGTTTTCCATGTTCCGCTGACTGCCACTTTTGTGTTTGGGAATGACGATGTCATGTTTCCTTGTGGTTGGATAAACCCCATTTGTCATGGAAAGCGTGAATAGGTTGAGAAGTAGAGCTGGAATGTCCTGGCCAACGAGTATCAGCAAAGCCGAGGAGAGACCATCGGGACCAGGATGTGATGAACATTTGACTGCTACTTGATCCCAATATCATCATATAGACTTCATACAAGTCCTTCATTTTCAGCACTTAAAACATTCCATGGCTTCTTATTATAATAATTGCATAATGTCATTGCTGAACCGCGCAGTCTAACTATGCTGTTCACTATAATTCAAGTGGTACAATCACCTATACCGGTTAATCTTCATAAGCAGTAATAAGTATGTTGTGAGTATATTACATTGTATTTTCAAACGTTATATTGCAAGCTAGATATACTTGGTTATATTTAAATGAATCTACTTAAATGCACGCACCTATAAACACATTTGCCAGCCCATTAACAGGTATATATGTTACATTTATAATTATGTATGCATAATTATGTATGCACTGTCGGAGTCCCTATCTTTTTCCGCTATTCCAGGTCTCTTTCAGGGCTGGCTTTGCAACCTTATTCTCACTACAGCTGTAGTATATAGTCTCTCTTATTCTCGGCACAACCTCTTTGACACTCCGTCTCACACCAGCGCCCAGCTGTTTCTCTAGCACACGATTAGTGAACATGTCAGTTTTTTTATTTTCATGAGTCTCCGACCTGGCGTAACAAATCCACTGGCTCCCGTACAGTTTTGAAAGATAAGCACTATCACTGTCGACCGATCTCTCAATTTATATAATAGTCGCATATTTAACTACTTACTGTGTTCTTCTGATCCCCTCAACTAATTCTCCGGTTAACAACGCCTGACACTCATGTTTTCCACACAGGGCAACTGATGCGTACACTAGGCCAATTCAAACAGCATTTGTCTCTCACATTCAACAAATATCGGCTCTCGTACTTGCATGCAAAACGACAGATCTGATGTATAACATATTCGGCCATTTCATTGCTTTTAATCCGTACAACGTCACCAAAAATATTGTATTTATACATTAACATAGTCTTGTTTACTTTCCTTAGCAGTTTGCCTGGTCGGATTTTCTTTTCTCACTTGTTCTAAAGGATAACAATATCTGCAAGGAGCACCTTTGAGGACGTAACTGCGACGTTCCACTGGGCCCGGAATCAACACAGAACAATCAAATCCTTCGCGCTTCGCAATCCTGACGCGCTAAAGGAACCAAGAAAACAAATCAAATTAATTCAAGTAACATAAGTCGTCCGACTTCAACAACAATTTCTTTCGGTCGAATCCGAAGAAGACGCCTACACAAATATAGGAAACAAATTCGCGAAACATTGCGAATCTCCGTGAGGATATTGGCCAGATGCATTTTTATCAATGTCATATCCACAGCCGACATTATTCCAGGACTTGGTGGGTTTGCGCCTGGCAAGTGTTTTCCCTAAAAATGCCACAATGGCTGTTTAATGACACTGCGACTTGACGGTGGTGACTCCCCACTCAATAAAGCCACTGCCACAATCGCGCGTAGGCAAGCTGACCGATACCAATTTCAGAAATCCTGTGCATCTAGCGGCTCTGGTACAACTACTCCCACATATTTGGGTAGTGACACGCCATTATACTTAAAGTATTTTTGCAGTTCTTTCCTTATGCTGTTCTCACCCGACCCGCACTGCGTACACAATCTAATCGGACTGGTTTCTCATCAGCATACTTCACTTTAAGGATCTGATTCTTATCACTACATCCCATTCTGTGGAGATAGGCTTTATATGATCTTTGGGCCATGTGGGCCCACACTACTGACACCATGTGTACTACTCCCGCTCTTGGTCCTGCTAACCATGTTATCATGTTGCAATATGCTGGTCATGCCCAAAAGGCGTGCCTCGCTTAGTCGAGAATATACTATTTATTTATTCATGTAGGTATTTATAATTATATTCATATACATCTATATTTGTGCCTACGGGCATTCATTAGTACGTGTACACTCATAGGTAGATTTGTGAATCTCTAATTCTATGCAGCATTTTATGCAATATATAGCCAGCTATTTCATTTCCTATTTTAATTATCACTGTTAATGGAACATACACATAAGGACAAGCGCAGTTTCTTTCAGCGCACCTGAAAATGTCATCCCTAGGTTCGTGTTACGGTGCAAAATAAACCAGCCCACGCTTTGCTGCCACCAAATCCTTACTTGTTTCTTTAGGGCTCAAGTTAAAGCACCAAGATGGCATTACATTTGTATTATTATGAGCATTACAAGCTTTAAATTTAATCATATTTATATCAAAGATATGCTGCTTGCTGAACCGGCTGCTATCAAGGTTATGAAATACGTTGTGCAGACTAGCCAAGGATTTATTAACACTATATTAGTTTAGGAGAACGCGAAATGGTGGTACATTTTTCTACGCAGTATGAAAAGGTGTTTGTTTGGTGCACACGTGTTTTCGTTTTCGCTGCAACGTTATAAACATATCAAGGACTTGAAGAAGGTTTGTGGCGTCTTCAAGTGCCGACGGCAACAAGATTTTACAGCATGACGTCTTAACGGCGGCGGCATACAAGTCAGGTCATAATCTACTCGAAGGGGTGCGGTACAAATGGGTAAAATATCGTTTTATGTATTGCAACAGGTAGGGAATAAATGGCGGTCGGTAAGTGCGAAAGTAGTTTTACGTGTACTGCAGGTTTTATAGGTATGTCAGCCTGTGTTATGAGGTAAGCAAATCCAGCACCTTTAAGAGAATTTGCTATGTGACAGGTGCGCACCGTCTGGTACATAATCATACTTTCCATATGAGGAATCAAGTTTGTATGCTTGTAATCGGCGCCAGGCTTCCGAATCGGAGTGGCGTGTGTTTGCTTTGGTGAAATCGATCTGCAATACAAATGGCTTGCAAGGCTATGTATTGGAAAGCTATTACAAACGATTAAATCGGCAGGCCCAGTTTGCTATCCGGCATCGTTTAGGTGGCACATCTAAGGGAAACGATGTGAACACGGTTACAGAAGTGTTGCATCACAATGGCATCGTACATGTGGAAAGGGATGGTTCACCGATGCGATTACTATTTTTCGGTCCTAGATCGGTGGCTTTTTTGGTAGCGAAACACGGGGACGTGCTTCTAACAGGTGCCGCTCATCAGGTGAACGGTGGTGGTTACATTCTTCGGCACTTCATGGTAATTGACGGTTTCGGCGGTGGTCGCAGCCTCTTCTACGCGTTGATGTCCAGCGAGGTGGCAGGTGGTTATCTGATGATTGCTTGGGCAATGTCAGCATTGTTGCCCACCACGCACTCCGTGAAGATAATAGTAAATAAATAAATAAATAAATAAATAGCTATATTTCTAGACCTGCTAGAGGCTGCACCCTAAAGGGTTCAGATCAATGCTTACATAAATCCGATGCTCTTACATGGAAGTAGGTAAAATATAAGTATATGTTCATCATCAGCAATTACAAATGCATTGGCATTGTTTGATATACAGCTACTGGGTCGCAGGCGCCCAACTTGACATGTTTCTGGCTCTTGCGGGTGATATTGAACTCCTTGTTCTTTTGTGAAAACTTCGCGGAGGTGTAGTTGTGCCTTTTCTCCTTGGAACAGAATCAAATTCGCCGAAAGTGCACTTTAAATTGATCGCACATTACTTGGCCACTCAGTTGCCCCAATTGTGCGCACATGGAAGAAATGAGTGAAGGGATTAAAAGGCATACGAAAAGTTGAAAACAATTCCGATAAATGCGGACAAAAATAGAAACAAATTGTTAAAAGAGAAAACAAAGCTGCGTGCTTCAGTATAAAAATACTAATTAACAAAAAAATACTGTCCTACTTTTCATACGCTGATATTGCTCTCCGGCGCAAAATTTCAATCTGAGTTATTCTCTGATAAAAGAAAAAGCCTTTCTACAGTTAGAATACCGCTTAAAGTTGCACAAAATTATACTGTTCTGGACCAGCTTTAGCGCCTGAATACGTTAAACGTAAAAGCAACACAATACGTGAAGTAGTTTGCGAGTTATTTGCAATTAAACGATGGTCTACGATTAAGGCCATTTTTATTTTTCGCTAAAAATGGCTTTCTGCTTTGCAAGCAGATAGTAGAAAAAAGAAAAGAAAATATAAAATGTAGGGAAGCGGCGTATGTTCTAGATAGGCATAGCTATCCAGAAATGCTCTAATTAGCCCGTAATAACCTGCGACAACTACGGACTGCGCAGGTGGCCGAAAAGTAAACTTTGCAGGCATACATGACAAATATATGCAGATAATGGATGAGCTTGCGAGAAAACGCTAGAAATCCAGCAAGGAATTTTATATATACATAGGAATTCAAAAGGAGCTTGTAATTAACTCACGGTTAGAAGGCCAAAGCATACCATTTTCAGTAGATACTGAGCCACATAAACAACCAGTAAAGTAGAGTTTAGCATTTTTTTAAGCCTCGAATCTTTTCTAAAGCTTACAACAAGCCCGCATGAGCCAGGTCTACCTGAGTAACCCAGGGGATCTTTCAGATCCGTTGACAGATTTTGTCCTACAAAATACACACATTACTTAGCTAAACATCACAAGATTTATCCCTTAGAGCCGATATTCTATATTCATGTGGCTCTGTCTCTAACGTCAGTAAGCTATAGGAGCCTATCACCAATAATAAAGAAATAAGCATGGGAAAATTTAGCAAAATTTAGCTAATTGCATTTGGGCGTGAAATCCGTTTTGGTCTACATTGGCTTTAACAACTCTACTTCTGGTGTTTGAGCTTGCTCGTACTTGAGGTATTGTTATGCCTCACGTGTAGATGCACACTATTGTGCAGCTCTTTGATGAATTTCGCATTATTTCTCTCCATTTTTAAGTTTCGAAGATAGTGCCGGCGGTGTTCATCCAGTTGACAATGTTAACTGGTACTCTAATGTCACACCGACTATTTCTTTTGTGATTTTCCTTGCACCCGAAGCAAAGAGCGATAAGGTAAATCAGGAGTAGAATAGTAACAAAACCAGTGTTAGCTGGTAGTTCACCCGCCATTACGCATGGAGCATTGTAGGCTTTGGAGCCAACTAAAAGATAAATGACACACGGGCGGCCAAGAGAAGAAAAGTGGTGATGGAAAGTTTCTGGTGCTCCAGCCAGCCAGTGTGACAGGGGCCTCTCTGCCGTTGGTTAGCTTTCGTGCCAGTGAAATGAAATCTGGAAATGCGAGTGTTTTACGAGCAAAAGCAGTTAAAGAAGAGGATCTGGTTTTCATTATGCCTGTCTACTAGTGTTGACAATAGCGAAAGGCACATGTATAACAGATAAAGCTAAGTAAATGGGGTCAAGAGAGAGTAAGTGGAGAGCAAAATGTCTGCTTATTGGGTCTAGAACTTTTAAAGGGCGCTCATTGTCAACAATAAGAAAGATATATTTTTTATTTTGCGGCTTACCTACTGATAGTGTTTGGAAACTGCTGACTATAGTAACTAGTGCTCAGACTTAATGAAATAGCTCCAATTAGGGCAACAACGCTAGAACCTGGCATTTCACATAAGGCTTAATGTTGTTAAAATGTTTTCAGTAGACGTGACTCATGGGTCACAAGTATATGTATTCGCAAGAGACCTAGTGGACTAGGTATTTGGCAAATACTACGGGGCAAAGATGGAGACGAAGCAACTAAATTGTAGAAGAGAAGGGAGAAGTGAAGTAAAGTTTGTCCGTTCAGATTGCATCCCCATTGCTATGCAATATCCTACCTGGTCAGTGCCTACAGGCTTAAGATGCGCTTATTCAATAGTACTAGTCTGCTTTACGTGCTGATCAGTTGAGCAGTAAGAAACTGGGCGTCGAGAAGGAGCTTTCACAGAGTTTGGGCTACCGATTAGCGTTTCCAGGTTGCCTTTGCGGTAGCGCCTACTATTTCAAGACTTCCCATTTAACTAATTGTCGGTGGGAGCCAGTTGCCATTATTCCTTCTCAAGCATGCAAGGTCATGCTCAATGACCTTCTTACTGAAGCGTTGCTAAAATTTCACGCACTTGAAACTCATGTGAATTCGCTAAAAAGCGACATACTGGACCTCAATGAGACCCTGAAGAAGGTGATGCCCCTAGTACACCTATCGAGCATACAAAAACCTGAAAACTCATCAGACCTAAAACTAGGCGGTATGCCCCTTAACGAAATTGCCCACGAGTCCAAAGAGCGCTTGCGCCGCGCCAATAATGCCATACTATTCAATGCCCCGGACCAGTCTCCACTTGAAAATTTGCTACGTAAGCTTCTAAACGTCTGCGAATTGCCGCTAAATTGCTGCACAGCTAAACGATTAAGAAAGATTCCCGGCCGTACTTGCCCTATCATACTTAGATTTGTAGGTCCTGCGTTTGCAACATGCTTCATGGCCTCCAGCTTTCTCATCAAACAACAGGCTAACTTCGGGGCTCTACAGATCAGAAAAGATACGACCCCTACAAAATCGAGGGAGCGTACCTATACATCATCATCCAACATAAAATCCCGACCCGACACTAAAGATGCATCGCTTGTCACATGCTTTACACCACTGTGTACTGTTGATGTAGCTGCATCACAACAACGACCTGATGTCTTCCCTAAAGTGACATCAACCAAATCCGGCTCAGAACGAGATACTGCAACTATTGCAGAAAACGAAACATTCAGAGCGTTATCGAACTGTAACTCTGATATGTGCGATTCTGATACGGAACCAGCAATCCTATCTATCGCTTCGCCCACTACTCCGATAATCAGGCGCGAACGCAGCAATGCAGAAGCATTTTGCGGAAACCCGCATATACCCTGCAATGCACGCCAAAGGTGCCTGCTGCCCACACCTACAACGAACCAAGCAAAGATCCGCAAGACCCACCTAACGCAGTTTTACAAAAACGTCAACAAGAAATAACATGAGCACCGAATGGTACACGCCAATGCTTGGACTCTGGCGAGGCGGACGGTAACCAAAAAACCATTTCCGCAAAACATCAGTCGTCGATGGGGTCTGCAAACATGGCTAGGCTACGACAGCCACGAGTTAACCGTTACCTACTTGAAGCTCCCAAGATAGCAGCCCGCGCTCCGACTTACCAACAATCGCCCAACGCACAAGGCTCGATAACATCTATTCCTGGACACAGTTCTTACGGTACTCCCCATCGTACAAGGAGTACCAAAGCTGCAGGCGCCACTATAAACCACCACTTCCCAAAACCTGGGCAGCCACAGTTCGTGTGTCTACATGACGTAAGCGCACACAACACGGCCCTCTTTACCACCGTCCCTTTTTCTAAGACACTACAGGGTATGGTTTATCGCACCCAATTCCTCAAGAGCAAGCACCTGCGCTACTTTTTCTCCGAAATCTACTATGTTCGTTACAGCCATTCGGGTAGATCCAGCGATCCCCAAGTTTCCTCTTGGCATGTCGATGGTCAATATGCTGCAGTACCAAAAATTGCCATTCCATGATCACACGTGTGCGCAGCGTTCACCTAATAAACGCAATTCCATCTGCCCCAACTCCTTGCTGCCCCTCGGCGCTCCCAAGAAAGTGAAAATTGCCCACATTAACCCGCAGTCAACGCTCTCACATAGCGCTCCGCTTTTGCACTCAAAGTACATTTATGAGCCGGTCTTCCTCCGTTGCGATGTTCCATCCATCCATCCTCGGTCCATCCTAGTGACCACGTTAGCCTACCCATCTCCGTGCTGATCTGTTGAGCAGTAAGAAACTGGACGTCGAGAAGGATCTTTCAAAGGATTTGAGCTACCGATTAGTGTTTCCAGGTTGCCTTTGCGGTAGCATCTACTATTTCAAGACTTCCCATTTAACTAAGTGTCGTTGGGAGCCAGTAAAGCGCTCAGCTACTACTGGGGTAGGTTGAATACCTTTTGTGGTAGGATTAGCAGTCCTAACATCTGTAAGATGCGTGCAACTGATC
>CALYDF020004761.1:0-15399 GCA_944474145.2 Dicrocoelium dendriticum | reverse complement strand
CACTTTTAAAGCATACCAATCAATTGTTTATTAACCAATGTCAAAATAAATGCATTTAGCTTCAAGAAACGCATTAATAGACGAACTAGACTTCAGTCCAGTTTCTGTCTAGTTTTGCTGCGTTTACTGTTACCATTGTGCTACCAATTGTGCTGCAATTCGCAACGGCTTGATAAATGTTAACCTCGTTCAAAATAAGCCACAGAGATGGGGCCGTGAAACAAACAACCCCTTTGTACGCCGTAATAATCCGGAGCATAGTGGCCATTTATGGTTAAACATGGCCGACACAACTCATGACTATTTACCTTATCTTTTCTAGACTTCATTTAGACTTCCTCTGACAATTTAGAAATTTGGTTGCCATCATCTAGGCCGCTTCTTTTATTATGGTAGCGTGGCACTGAGATTACTTAATCGAACCATATATGCACCGCCCGCTATATTTGTACATAGCGCCAGAGTCTGTTACTAATAGAATCTTCGTTCCATTCCGAAATAATTTTCGCAGAGAGGATTTTGGCCGCTGTCCGTATAGTTAAATGACCCAAAACAGCTACTAAGAAAATTATAAGAAGGCTTGACAAATTATAAGCATTTCTTGACAACTGATATCTAGCTTGTTGGATAATACTTTGCGAAGTATTTTTGCTTTAATTATTTTGACTAGTAAAGATTTATTATTCTTGCCTTACTTACTTTAACTATTTTCTTGCCCATTTTATTTTCTCCGTTAGTTCATTACGAACAGGAAACTCTGAACGTGTTTTCATCGATCGAAGAAGTTAAATTGCGCTTCAGCAAGATTTTGAAGGCATGGCTCTTTTACGCGGGATCGCTTATTTGCTCAAGTTCGAATTCACTTCAATTGCACGAGGGACCGTTTGATGACAGGTACGCGGTTAAATTTAAATTTTTGTGGTGGCAACTGGTACATCCGTTTCTCGACTTGAATAAATTGCGTTCATAGTACTAAGGATAGGTAGCATAAAGTAAAGTAAATCGTTTAATAGTAATACATGGGTATGATGTGTGAACATTTTACTGAGGTAAAGTGGTTAAAATGAGGAAGGTCGTAATGGTGTCGGAAAATCAAGGGATGCGAATGCGCTAAAAATTCGTTTAAAAATGGTAGCATTATTTTTGCGTGGGAAATGCTTTGAAATGTTGCGTGCCTTGATACAGGAACTGTTTGCGTATTATAAACATAAATGACGTTTTACAACACAGCAGGTGGAAGGTTGAGAAATCCACACGGAAGGTTAGTTCCAGTGATGATATACATGGACGACGTGAAATGCAAACATTTTAAGACAATTTATTTATTTTAGGTAATGCTAATGAACGGAGATGCGTAACTAATGAGTGTGAAACTTACGGATTATGCCTTGAAGGTAACCTGGAATTTAGCGTAACGTTGCGAATTTGCAGAAATAACAAAGAAATAACTGTTATGACAAATGCATCACGATGTGCATGGTTAATAACATACGGAATAACATGCAGCAATGTGATAAGGAATAATGGCTGACTAACATCTTCTATTACTGTATTGTTGTACCTATAAATGGGTAAATAAATAAATAAATATTTTATTCTCGACTATGCGAGGCACGTTCATGGAGGCATGATCAGATATATACAACGGTACAAACATTATAATGCAATTGTAACAGTAACGCAGAAAATTGTTCATATATCCATGATTGGAACTGTACAATGTTGAAAATGCGAAACAATAAGTTGGCTGTCATGAGATACGGGAACTCCTCTAATAAGAGATTGAGAATCCTGAATGATCCTTTGAAAGGTAATGGAAGAGCCCGCACACAAGGAAGGAAAAGGACAACTTATCGTAGGATGTAAAACGACAACAGTATATACAGATGTAGAAGTGCCAGTGTAACGATCCTATGTAGAATTTTGACGCTAGTTGACCTGCCAGTGTAAAGTTATGGGCTGTGACTTTATTCGGTGGCGAGTCACATACGCCACGTTGCAGTGTTGTTAAACGGACATTTGTGGTTTTTTGTAGGGAGAACGCTTGCCAGGCGAAAACCCACCACGTCCTGGAACACTGCCACCAATCCATTGAATGGCAAATTGTAACTGGTTATGTTTCTTGTTAAAAGTCTGTTTGCTCGGTTATTCGCAGTCAGGTTGCGTCCTATTTTTTCCGCTGGTTGATGCAATAACTGGTTGCCTATTGCGTTCCTGGGTCCTGTCCATTGGTAGGTCGGGTACTAAACATTCTTATTGAACATGATGTGTTGATCCTTCGCAGAACCACATGAAGTCATCTCTGATTATGTATATTTGCCGGGGAGCGAAGCATTCGTGTCCAGCTACCCTCACTGGACATCGGTGGTTGGGTGCAAATAGTTAGAGTGGAAGTGAGGCCATGGTAAAGGTTAAATGAGGATGCACGGAATAGGGTTTGTTATTTGTGTCGGTAAAGATAAATATTTACAAGCGTTAAAGTTGTTTAGGTATGTTTACGTGTTTGCGAAGCTCCATGCAAATAAGAATAAGTTGGTATGTGCTCAGATGCCAAAGTACATATGTAAGCGGAATATGAGAAGGCGTACATGTAAGCCATATCTATATGTATACAGACGAAAGTATACATATATATGGGTACATATATATGGATGGAGACAAAACGCTATGTATATATGCATATATATGTGTGTGTATATCCGTCTTAATAAACTACCTATTTAGATGCGGCGGCGTAAATATACATATGCATGTATACATATGTGTTTGTATATTGTACGCATATATATATGTTCATTTGTCGTTTATACATGCATGCCTGTACATATGGATACAGCTATTTATACCGGTATATAAGGATACATTCATGCGTACGTGCAGTGAATGAGGGTACATGAAGTGGCATACCAAAAAGAGCACTTGCATTTATATACATATATATATATATATATAAATATATATTTTCTTTCATAACCAGCGATAAACGTGCGCGAGTTTGTGGGCAGTTTACATGTGTAACCGAGCTTATGAATACGTTGCGAGATAATTTGATTTGCGTGCCAGTTAGCCAGAAGCTGATGGTACGGGCACAGCCTTGGAACTTTTAATTAATCCCATTCACTATATTGTTGGCAATATCCGGTTTCGGATTAGCCTGTCACCGTGGCCAGTCACAGGACGGGTGTGCCTACAGAGGGACCACACAGAGCTGCAACCACACACCCCATTTGCATTGTTAACCCGAAGGAATGAGACCGGGAGGCATGTGAAAGGGAGCCATCAACGGAGCCGGCCCACACTCCTTCACAGGCAAACACAAGCACGCTGTATTTGGGGAATCAAGGGCACACAAGGCGGTGGCTGGACCATAGTTTACTCCATACTGAGTACGTGGAACCACTCTTCGAGCATAGCACGACCACAAGGACCGTGCACCCCGTCCCCTCTAGCAACGACCAACTGTATCCTGGAGCCAGTATGAACGTGGTAGTGGGTAGTATACAGGTAGTCACCTTGTCAACATGCAGATTAAGGCGAGCCACATGGAGGATATCAAGCAACAGCCATTCACTTTAAACGACAAGCTGAAATAAAATAAATGCAATAATGCATACAGATACCGTAACGGAACTGTTCCCTAAATTACCATGTGAAGTAAGTTTATTAGCAACGAATCCGCGATAAGTAAAAGATGTCCACAATTTACTTAGAAATGCTGTAAACGCAACAAAATAACCGAAGATAAGCGCAATTAGCAAAAGCAGCGTGGCCAGTTATTGGAATATTATTGGGGTAGGCAGAACAAACCAAACAAGTAGAATGAAATTTATCCAGCCTTAGCTGACCTATTATAACTGTAATTTGGTTTAGCGCAACTCCGGTGAACAAGCATCAAGAATGCCACATCAGCCCAGGCATGGTGCATATATAAATACATATGTATATATATCCCCGGTGTGGATGCGCTTGATGTGCATGTTGACAAGGCGCCTACCTGTCTATTACCCGCTACCTCGTCCATACTGGCTCCAGGAGACAGTTGGTCATTGCTAGAGGGGACAGGATGCACGGTCCTTGTGGCCGTGATAGGATCAAAGAGTGGTTCCATGCAGTCAGTGTGGAGCGGACTAGGGTCCAGCTACCGCCTTGTTTGCCCTTGATTCCCCAAATACAGCGGGCTTGTGTTTGCCTGTGAAGGAGTGTGGGCCGGCTCCGTTGATGAAACGTGGTTCCCATCCGCGTGCCTCCCGGTCTTATTCCTTCGGGTCTACACTTGATATGAGGTGTGTGGTTGGAGCTTTGGGTGGTGCAGCGCAAGCCTTCCATGGTCCCTCTGTAGGCGCAGTCGTCCTGTGGTTTGCCACAATGACAGGCAAATCCGAAACCGGATGTCGCCAACCGTATATACCTATATATTAGCCTTCACCGACTGCGCTATCGCGCACAGGCATGTTAGTGTCTGTAGTACGAAACGCGGTCTCGTCAACGGATGCGCCATTGACCGATGGAAACGGCTATGGAAAGCCTATCGCCGGTTGGTAGGTTGGCTCGTTCGAAAGGGTGGATGGGTACCCGCTTGCTTGGAAGAATCCAGGGAGCTTCGACCTATGGAACGGTTCGCCCGTTTTGTGGCTCACGCGACCTCTCGGTTGCACGTGCCTCGGCATTTCTTGCACAATATTTGACCAAAGTCATGCAGAATTTTGCGCAGTAGTTTAAAATGATAAGCCTTGATTGCTTCTATTCCATTCACTAACAAGCATAACAAATGGCATTCAGTGTGTACCGACGGAGTTGCGCATGTGGAATCCAGGACATGTGTGTGGTTCTGTATGAAAGAGCGTACATATATATATGCGTATATATATGTACGGGTCCTGCAGAGTAGGCAAGCGGAACCGGCGCGGTGTTGGGATCAAAGAGTGGTTTCATGCACTCATTGTGGAGCGGACTACGGTGCAGTCACCGCCTTGCGTGCGTTTGATTCCTTAAATACAGCGTGTTTGCCTTCGCTGTGAAGGAGTGTTGGCCGCCATCGTCGCTGCAACGTGGCTCACACGCACATGCCTCGTGGGCTTATTCCCTCCGGTGTACACTGCATATGGGGTGTGGATGGAGCTGTGGGTGGTGCAGCGCAAGCCATCCATGGTCCCTCTGCAGGCGCAGGCATCCTGTGCCTTGCCACAGTGACAGGCACATCGGAAACCGGATGCCGCCAACCATATATATGTATACATACATATATATGTATATGTACATATATATATGTGTCTCAATTTATATGCCACGTATGTGGATGTGGATAAATATATTTATATATATCTTTATGTATGTGTATAGGTATATGGATACAAATGTATATATATATATACATAGTTAAAGAAATGTATGTATATGTGAATATATATATGTACAGGTGATGATTTCTTGTATGCCTAAATGTACACCTGTACTTATGCATAGATTGACGTAGGTGTGTTGCGGGTTGACTAGCCACCGTGCACATGCGCCTACAGATGGACCATGAGTGGCTTTTGGTGGACTACCCACAGTTCCACCCACACGCCCTATTTGCATTGTAAACCCCAAGGAATAAGAGCACGCGGCATGTGCATTGAAGCAACGTTTCCTCAAGGTAGCCGGGGCATACTCTTTCACAGGGAAACACAAACACGCTGTTTTTGGGAATCAAGCGCACAAAAGGCGGTGGTTTGATTGTAGTGAGCTGCACACGGAGTGCAGGTAACCGGTAAGGCATCCTCAAACCGCCACAAGGACCATGCACCCCGTGGCGTCCAGGAATGACCAACTGAGTCATGGAGATTGTGTGGACAAGGTAGTGGGTGGTAAATAAGTGGGCACCTTGTCAACATGCACATGAAGCGCAGCGAGATCTGTGTTATCAAGTACCCGGTAATCATTGGAAAGTAAAACATGAGATGAAATGATTTCAATACCGAATGCAGAAAGGTGGCATAACTGTTCAGTACATTAGCGTCTGATGTCCGTTGGTTAGGAAGGATATCGCAATGATGAATGAAAGTGCACAATTTAGTGAAAGATGCAACAAGGGCTACGTATTTAGGCAGGAGATGCGCACTTACCTAACCCATGATGTCCCAGTACTGGAGTCAGGATGATATCTATCTACACACCTACGGCGCTTTATACACGACGCATAACTGGCTGCAGATATGTTATCCTCGCAAGCTAAGTACCACTGCGATGGTGCTGGAATATGGATGTAATTGATGAAGGACAGTGGTGCTTCACTTCATTGGTAGATGTCATATACGACTGGAAGGAAGGAATACCCTTACGGACGGTTATTCAACATAGGACCGTGCACTGAGCCATACATGTAAGTAGGCCGAAGTATGATCCGGAGCAATATGTAGAGGCAGGTAGTTTGATGTGGAAGACAATGCCCCCGATGCAGTTACCAGATTCATTCCTCCGGGAGTGGCACAGTAAAAGGAATATTGATATCTGATAGTAATTGTGTGCAAAAGATGTGACTAACTGCTGTTTGTGGGGTATCACTGCGCCAACCACTGCGGCTCTGAGAGATAACTTATGATAGCAAAGCAAAGGTGCCTGTGACTATGTTTCACTGAATAATCACATGGCCGCTGCTGTACGTGTGATTGTTGGCCAGAAACTCATCCTAAGATTTGCAACCACAGGTAGGTGGTGTATGCTGTGCGTAGGTCACTGTGAACCGTAGGCTTTCGCGCTTGCTGTTAGTTATGGAAATGGAGGATGCGTCACAGCAACTGGGAGGACACCGGGCGCCTCTTCACGGAATACTTGGCAAAGACGTGTACTGCGTTCTCTTTTACCATGCATATTGCTTCATTACGATGAAACAAGCCATCTCCCCATCAGCTGGTAAGTCAGCAGTGTGTTGGACTACATTACACCTTCCTTGGGATTAGACTTTCTGTTGCCGACCGCGGGCAGCAATCATGAGTAGCAGTGGACATGTTACACGGAGAAAGGAGTACGCAAAACTTAATCGGTGGAGGTGAAGTTATGCGTGTCATGGTGTTGTGGTGATAACCCGTCACGGTGTTTGATGTAACGTAAAAACACCAAAGATACGAATGCAATCTTCACAACACCTTAATAACCCTTGGTTTTGAAAGGAGTTTCATAGACTTCGACGCATACAATGTGGCACGAAGGGAAATAGACCCACAGCGGACGTCTGATGTTTAAACCATTCATAAACATTCCCGACCTTGTGGGTGAACTGCTTCATGGCTCGGTACCCACGATTTGAGAACACTGAGAAATGGTATGTGGATCCTTGAAACACGTGGGGGAACATGAATGTGGAACGGCCTCCACAGGTACCTGCAATGTAAAGACGCATTAAGTGTAATGGCACATTCATGTCGACGACTGGCAACAGCGCACACGTGATGACTTCGCTGAGACGGTGTCGTAGATCGAGAATACAGGCATGTGGATACCGTGACATGCGTCATAAGAGGAAGATGACATCACGGATAACATGGGACACTTGGGAGGTATATAAACTGGATGAGGTATGAAATCCTTCTCTTGGGGGTGCCTAGCTTTGACTGACCGGCATGGCATAAGGTAAGTGACGTGGTTAGCTTCCAGAAACCTACTGTTAACGGCAGACAGATGCAATTAAATCGCGGCTGTGAGCCCGACTTATGCTTTGTAACCCTAAATGTGACAGTGGTGTGGCGCCGCCAGCATAGGTGAGAAGCTTATGTGAACCGATTGCAGTTTTCCATTTACCGTTTCTGATGTCCTCATCCTTGGACGATATTCCTACGACTTTCTTCGTCGACGTTGGATCATCCTTGTCTCAAGCGTATGCATCTTTTCCATACACCTGATGTCACTCCGTATGTACGGTGACGATGCCTGACCAGGATATTGCATATGTGATTTAACCGTTGCTTCATGTAAGAGGAACGATGGATCCGCCTCAGTGTTGCTCAGCGCCCACCTAAGAGGAAATAACTGATGTCTCGCTTTATTGGCGGCATGCAGTCATCGTATCCAATGATGGAAATTGTTCCCTGGGATGACACCTGCATCGCGGGCTTCATCAGTAAACCACAATGATATGGATCCCACATGAGACTGAGCAACAACTGCCTTACGACTAATAGGCCAGGGTTTACACTGCTAGGCATTTCGTAGGTTATTTATCAACGTAATAAATTTCGCAACCCGGAGCGGAATACAACACATCATGACGCCCAATATGTAGGAAAGCAGCACTGGAACCTCCGGCGAATTCTGAAAAAACCGGAAGTAACCCCGCTGCAAAGATCAACTTTGCCTACTAGTTCCGTTCATCCGAAGAAAGAAGCCGGTGGGAAATGCTTCATTGAGCCAAAAGTCAGAGATGGGCAACAAAATGTGCGGCCCACGACATGTTCCTGAAGGCAGTTGGAAGTTAATTTGCATTCCTCACAGCGACTGACATACGGTGATGCCAAAAAGCCCTCGAAAGACAACCATCAGCCCAAAAATATTGTTGCAAGGTCCGGCACATCAGTTGAAAACCTGACTGCCGTAGACACGGGGTATCATAGTGCACAGGTAGTTGATATGTCTGCCCTGTACGACATAGACTCTGCACTACGGTGTTTGCTTTCAATCAGTATATACTAAATTAGGCCGGGGTGCCGATGACCCCACGCAACTCTCTATGGACACAACGCCAATGACGAGCAGCTGAAAGCAACCGTGTTCCCCAGCTCTCCTCCACGGATTCCCGTCGATCTCATAGTAGTGCAAAAAATAGGGGTATACCCGAAAGTCCCGATATGGCTAAGTTGTACTCATTGCCAGTTGCGGAAGTACCACGCCAAGAGATGGCTCGGCAGCATACAACAGGACCCCTAATTCCCAAGTTTGGACCGGAGTCCATTGTCAACAAAAGGTCTCATGTATGTATTGCAGCCAAACCAGAAAGGTTGCTTTGGACGCTACACGTAACGCCCTTGGACCTGAAACGGAAAATTTACCCGTCAGCGGCCGGCTGAGAGCATTGTAACAATCCGCCGCCCTCGGCACACATCTCCGCTGTGCTTAGCTCACCTATGCGCAGCACTTTACAAATACATTATTTATACCATCCGGTCTTCCCCCATTGCGATATTCCATCCATCCACACTGGGTGCATCCTAAGGACCTCGTTCCCCCCACACACCCATGAACGTCGTGTCGCCACCAACACAACTCTGCCCAACAGCTGTCAATGATGTATTGCATGAGGAACATGCGTACAGCGAAGGTACTGCACCCAATACCATAACCTCCCTAAGTGCCAGTATAACACCTTCCGCTCGTTTTAACTGGTCGGTACACCCTTCACCTTAGCAGCGGTTTATTCTGCAGTTGTCTAACAGTTACTTAGTGGTCCACCTGTGGGCTCACAATAACGTTCGAGGCAAGACACTGCAGTGCCTCCCTGGATTGTTGTCAGGTAATAACTGCTGCATGTGTATTTCTGCACGCATAACATCCGCCGCACGTAAGACGTTGTCTTCCAGGCATGCAACGGACGACCTAACCAGGAGATTCAACAGTGCATGCAAACATACCCTCAACGCTATCGGAGTCTTTGAATGCGATACAGACACCGCAGTAGGTAACTCACATGCAGCGCAAATATGTCCCTTACGGATGCACAGTCACACAACTCCGCCTTCTATTGCTTTCGGACAACATATCCCTGAGCAATATACCAAATGGTGTACGCAACAAAGTGACATATATTTGTTTACATGGGGAGAAATATTTGAAGTTCGGACGATTACGGACCAAACCACTGCACGTATGTTCCCTGTGCTGCTACCCATATAGGAGAGACGCGAGGACATAGAACAGGAATGGCCCTAAGAAGGGCCGTTGGGTCGTTCACGCAGACACAGACGGTACTCAGCAAGGTGAAATAGCAAATGGACGTGTTACTGCGACTTATCATCCCGAGGAGGCGGCTAACGGTAGCACTTCATATACGAGTTACCCTGCGCAATGAAAAGGTGTTATGAAAGTGTGTACTCAAGTTAAAATGTTCCGGTGGCAATGTGGACAGTGGCTAACACTGCTGCGACAATTGCACGTACGTGTACGTACCTGATTTATGCAGGGAAAGCCATAAGCGCACAACCACTTACCAGCGTTTACGATGCAGTCGCGTACCATGAAAGGGCGGGGGCGACACCTGCGGATACGTGTTGCGCTATGTTGGAAGACAATTGCAGGGGTAAGCAACCGCGGCTGTAAAAGAGAAGTTATCATAGCACAGCAATGTCACCTCTGGGTACCGTGGCATCAGGCATCACAGTGCGGATGTCATACTTGTCACCGTGCTCGGTGGCGCTGCAATGTAGGATGGCAGTCGGAAGCACATTTCACTTTCTCTGTTAAACGGAATTAAACACCGAAAGCAATGATTACCAGTGGGTACGTGGAAAGCAAGCATGCAATGTCGGTGGCCGTAGGTGGTAGGTGCCTCGGTGGCGGTGCGACGTGGCAAGGCTGACGGGGACGGATTTCACCTGTTCTGTAAAATAAATAAATAAATAAATATTTTATTCCCGACTATGCGAAGCACGCCAATTAAGGCATGATCAGGTATGTACAGCTGTACAGACATTTTATGGCAACTTTAGTGACAGTAGAAAATTGTTCACATGTCCATGCTTGGAACTGTGCAATGGTGAACATGCGAAACAACGATTTGGTTGTAGTGGATCGGGACCCATTTGGTTGGACATAATCGCTCTGCCATATATTGCAGTCATCTCTCGAAAAGTAATAGATTGAGAATCCTGAATGATCCAATGGAAGATAATTGAAGAGCACACCAAAATGATGACGCTAATTGATCTGCCAGTGTGAAGTTGTGGGCTGTGACTTTATTCGGTGGCGAGTCACATTCGCCACGGTGCAGTGTTGTTAAACGGACATTTGTGGCTTTTTATAGGGAGAACGCTTGCCAGGCGAAAACCCACCACGTGCTGAAACACTGCCGCCAACCCATTGAATGGCAAGTTGTAACTGGTTATGTTTCGCGTTGAACGTTTGTTTGCTCCGTTATTCGCAGTCAAGTTGCGTCCAATGTTTCTGCTGACTGATGCGTGCCTGGGTCCTGTCCTGTGCCAGACCGGTAAGTCAGGAACTAAACATTTTTCTGGATATGATGTGTTGATCATCTGCAGAACCACGTGAAGTCATCGAAGGATAGACGTTGAAATATGTTGAAATATTGGAGGATAGGATAAGGTTCCGAAGATAGAATCGCAGATCCCCCTGAGTATGCAGTGAAATTGATTAGAAATATGGGAAACCACGGCCATTTGAGCGGTCAAAGCGGATTGAAGAGCTTAGAATGACCGATTGCTCAAGCTCTGTATCGGCAGGAGAATGGGCCTTCCGAAGTAGAAAGTCCTCCAGTCAAGAGATATGTGGAAGAGGTAGTGTTAGGTAAATTGTACTCAGTGGTTTAAGTCGCGGAAGAATTGTATCAGTGCAAGATATCGAATGATAAGCTGTAAAAAAGTTGATAATTTTCCGCTCATGTCCAGGTAAAGGAACTGTGTGTCTTGGGAATTATTTATGGAAAGCAATGCTCACTTGCGCATACGTGGGGATTTTACTTCGCATGGCGGCGGCAATACGGCCGAGGTGGCTCAGTGGCGGTGCGACTTGTCAACACGGTGGGCGGCGCTGGTACCACCCGCTGTTAAATAAATGTGATGTTGGAAAGCATTGCATACGTGTGACTGTCTCAATGATGCAACACTTGTCCGAGGCGATACGTGGGAGGTGGATCATTGGCGGTGCTGTGGCAAGTCAATGGGCGGCGCATATCACTTTCCCTGTTGAACAGCATTCATCATGGATAAGAGCCGTTACCTGTGAGGACGTATGAATGAAGGTTCACATGGCGGAGGCCATGCGTCCGAGGTGGCTCAGTGGCGGCGCAAAGTATGCAGCCAATGCGCAGCGCATGTCACTTTCCCTGTGAAACAACATTCCTCATTGATAAGAAGCTTTTCCTGTGAGGACGCGGGAATGAAGTTTCACATGTCGGAGCGATGCGTCGCCACTGCCGACCGAACACACTGCCCCGTGTGATGTATACCCGACGCACTTTCGAACGAGTGCAGGTAACCAACCAATAAGACCCATCAGACCTACAACGGAAAACAACAGATGCACGGAAATGGGCTATGAAGATATTGTCTGCGAAAGCGCTCAGATGTGCGAAAACACAAGCCACTGAGGACACTTCCGATGAAACAGAATTTACGCCCATGCACCGCCTAGCTATTATGCTGTTCTTTTCGTGCACGATACTGTTTACCCTATCAACCACGCAGGTGAAGAGAGTGAGTAACGTTGACCTCTCAGACAAATACACCTTAAGTTGTTTGTTCTCATTCTCGACCCTGTTCGTCATGTAGCGTCCAAAACCACAGCATATCCTAGCCTGTGAGCCGCCCAAGAGTCCGCGTGTGGAAGCCACGTTGCGCACAAATAACGGTGTCATTCAGGCTTGCCACGCCGCACCGCGTTCAATATTCTTACAAATACCGACGCATCGCGAGTATATATCAGGTTATGAAGCCAACCGCGTAATTGCATTCGAAGAGCATCAGTGATCATACGTATGCAACCGCAACGTCAAGCCATGTCCACTTTTACAAGGCACCGGCAAAACACCACCTTCGCGTTGGGATAATAACCTCGAAACGCCCACAACTGAGCAGCACATTTATCCATCACCACAGTGCGGCAAAGTTTGCTGCTAGGCACCATCTCCCGCATCACCTCCACTGCTTGCCTGTAGCTTTAGGACGTCTCATCAGGTAATAGGGCGTAGAGAAACGAAATACCTTGACCTGTAACGTCTACAAACATGCAATGTCACAAAATGTATCCACCATAATTTAGTTGGTGCGTCGCATCGCATAATACAACCTCTTATAACTCTTCACAATGCCACGAACTACCGAAGAAGAGAAGAGTACAAAACGGATCTGACTGCCCTCCGAAACCAATCGGTAAACCCCGTGCCCTTCCAACATCTTTACTACCTCCGACACTCCACATGAAGTTGCATTTCCATGACGAATGCGCAAATTTCTCAGGTCCAAACGGGTTACACGTTTGTCGTACTCCTGATAGATAAAGCGCCGCAAATTAGACGTGCTATGGAAACTGCCCATCAAACGCAGAACTTCCTTCTCTTTCCGCGGAGAAAGCCAATGGTTGCGTGCATACAACTAGGGGTTACCCAAGTGGAACTCATGACTATGCGCCATGACGTAACTTTGCAGGAAATCTTTTCTTCTCTTCCAATACCACGGGGAATCGCGCCTCGCAATTGTAGGATTTGGATCTACATGAGTTAGTATCCATGTTGCATAAATATTAACTTACCGCTTGCCACGCGATACTGAACGTTGACAATGTACGCAACGATACAGGAGGTAACCTATCCGTCCCCATCCGGCAACTGCTTCCGCATTTCACGCTGGTACGCCGCAGCAGACTTGGAGGAAACTCGGGAAAAACAGTCGCCGTTTTAATATGAAAACGTCTCATTTGCTCCCCCATGTCTTCAACACTTTCGTATTTCTCAACAACCAGAGACCTGAACAGCTCACTATCATCCACAACCATAGTGATAGCAGAGAAACCAAGTATGGACACCGAAATAACAAAACAAACTGCATGCACACGCATCACTACTGGTTACAATTTTCATGGTATCATACTTAACACACCATCCCATTCTCCACGCACCATCCCTTATTTCCAACTATTTGCACATTCATCCTCCTCGGCAACGTTGCTAGGTAACTCGTTGCTATGCACTATTTGCACCACGGAACGTACCGAAGCAACATAACCTCTCTTTGCACTAACGCGGTTAAATTTGAATTTCTGTGGTGCCAATTGGTACACCCATTTTGCGGCGTGAATGAATTGCCCTCATAATGCTATGGATAGGTAGCATAAATTAATATAAATCGTTTAGTAGTACTACATAGGATATGATGTGTAAACATTTTACTGAGGTAAAGTTACTGAACTAAGTAAGGCCGAGATGGTGGCGGAAAATCAACAGATGGGAATGTGCAGAAAATGCGGTCAACAGATATGCCGGTATTTCTGATAATGTAACGCATTAAAATGTTGCATTTATTGAAACCGCAACTAACCGTGTACTGTAAACAGGAATCACTTTTAACAATGGTGTAGATATAAGGTTGAGAAAGCTGCATGGAATTTTAGTCTCACTAACAATGCTCATGGAAGATATGAAATGCGAGCTTCTAAAGCAAGACATGTAGGAAGGTTATTCCGAATGATGGGAAATGCATAATTAATAGGTTTGAAACTTACTTTGGATGTCTTGAAGGTAACCTGTAAGTCAATGTGAATTGGTAAATGGTAAGAAGTTCGAAAGAAGTAAGGGGGATAACGAGGGCATCTCTATGTGCACAGTTGAGGAAATACGGAATGAAATAACCAAATTTAATACGGAATGTAGGATAACGGGTATATTATGTTACCGTAATGCCTAATCTGTAAATGGTTACATATAAACGATCATGAGGTGATTGGGATTAATTATTCTTATCGGTGAAAGTGAATACTAATTGTGCGAACGGTTTGTTGTTAGTTTTAGTATGTTCGTAAGTGTTACGCAAGTAAGGGTCATGTGGAACATGTTCATCTTGCGAAATAAATATGTTAACGGCGTATAAACTGGGGTGATTGTACGCGTGATTATGAAATGCAAATGTGGGTATTTACACACATATGCCTATTTACGTATATAAATTTGCAAGCAGCTGCGTTACTGTTCAGCATATCTGTGTATGGATGTATATACATTTATTTAATAGTCAGTGTACTGCTATATATATATATATGTATAGCGGTATACCTATATATATACATATATACCTCTATATATACCTCTGTATGTATATATACATCTATATATATATACCTATATACCTATATCTATATACCTATATACATATATAGATATATATGTATACCTATTTACGTATATAAATTTGCATGCTCCTGCGTTAAAGTTCAACGTATCTGTGTATGGATGTATGTATCTATTTATAATTATAAATATATATATATATGGCAATATAAGTTATAATTATAAATATATATACATATGTATATATACATATACATATATGCCCATATATATACATATATACATGGCGGTATATATGTATATATTTATATAAACCTATATATATATGTAGTGCGTATGCATAGCTTAACCGATATATGTATGTAATCATGCATATGTAGTTACGTACATTTCAAAAGGTCCATTACACGGCATACAAA
>CALYDF020004760.1:0-15359 GCA_944474145.2 Dicrocoelium dendriticum | reverse complement strand
GTTTCTAAGTGGATAGCAGTACTCGTCTCCATGTGACCAAATAGAAAGTAAAAGCAAGGTGGACAGGTTAGATACCTCCGTCGCTTGGCCTCCGGTGTACCAAAGTGGCTTGGTCCACCTAGATTGTCGCCCACAGGGTGTCATGCGACGGGCTTTACTTTCATATCCAGTTTCGCGCCCTGTGTTGATTATGGTTGCTAAAGTCAAGTGAATATGTAGCACATCTGTGCCTTCGTAGCAAGCTCACAGTTAAGTTATCTTCGAGCGTATTTTAGGTTGTGCTTGCTGGTTCTTTTACTCTTTGCCTCCTCATTTCGTCTTCAATATCGTTTGAGTAGCCGTCACGCGCGCGTTTTCACCCCATCCATATAGTCGCCTTGTGCTTGGTCCTCAAACGGCAGCTGTCATAATACCGTCTAGCAATGGGGTGTAAAGCAGGCACAACCTCCAGCCAGCTCCGACAATTACTAGGTGGTTGTGATGCAACAATCCGGCCGCCTACGAAGTACTTCTGCGTCTTAGCCTCCCTCGGTCTAAAGGACCCATGTACGTCCCGGAACCAGAAGCCCCCGGAATCCACGATCGGACGCATACTGAAAATATTAGCTGTAACGCACACACGTTGAGTGATGCAGCCTGATATAAAAGCGATTCAAATAATATGGAATAATAAATATAAAAGCAGTACCATCATTACATTATCCGGGTTGTTGTTCTTGGACAACTTTGTTTGAATCTATCCAACTTTGCGCTAGGTAAGGGAAAACTGACGAACGTTGCGCTTGTATTCGGGTAAATAGGAATGTGTACCTATGTCCGGTTGATGAGGTTGACAAATATTTTCACAATGCACAGTGCAGTGAATGACTTATGTCGGCAACTACCGTTGTCGCGCGTCTCTCGCAAAAAGCAACATGTGTAGACACAAATACGTCAGAAAAAGTCCGCTTCAGTACAACGCTGCATTTGCGGTAAGTGTTTTAACAACCTAGAGATTAATATGAAGTCCTTACACAAGAGATTATGAAAGTTAAAATAAGTAAAGCAATAAACTTATACGATTGTAGACGCGAAAAATGCCTGTTTTACGGCGTCGGTCATGCGCCATATATCCGTTAAACAGCTAAACGGCCAACCGAGAGTGAACGGGTGAACACAAAATAATAAGCCAGAAAAGATTTATTGAGAGAACGCTAAAGTAGCTAAAGCTAAAAAGGAGGTACCAGAGGAGTGCTAGGTAGGGCAGAGTTAAAAAGGTGTTGAGTGCGAGGACGGGCGAGCGTCGCAAATCGCGTCTGTTTGGTGGCAGAACGGTTGCATGTGGCTCGCTTATAACTGAAACAATCTGGAGCGACGTTCAAACAAGCGAACCCCACATGCCCTAATTCACAATAAAAGTATAATTTTAGAATAATCTGCACCGTCAAATATGGGAATCTTCAGGTTGTAGGACTAGTAAATACTAGTCCGAGACGGTGCGACAAAGTAAGCGCGGATCGCAGAAGGCGATTGGTGTCGGCCACAGCGGATTGCATTGGTTGGGCTACAAGAAGACGCGGACGGATGAAGCGATGCAGGTGGTACACGTTAGCGCGGGAACTTACAGGGCCGTTGAGTATGGAGCCGGTTGTAAGGAAAATTAAAACGAGCAATAATAATGTAAACTTGGTCAACAGTTAAATGGTACATAAATTTAGCGGTTACCTTTTTGGGCGCTACAGAGCTCCACTAGAAGGCTGGAAATGGAAAACCCTCGATATGGAAAATAACAGGGGAATCGAGGTTGGTAGGGCAAACTCGTGCCGAGTAAGAATGCGTGAGCGTTCGTGGCAAGTGGGGGTTCGCCGGACGTCGGAGTCCGCTGTGCCTTATGTGATTTGTTATTTCTTGATTGCAGGGCGGAGTGGATTTTGGCGAGCCGTTGGAGCGGGTTTGTTGGACTACAAAGTACTGGCTAACCCATAGAAAGGCCTACGGGAACTTACCTACCCCTGCTGCCGAAACGGTGCGCTTGGGAATAGCCTCTCCCCCCACCGCAAGCCGCCCCGCGCCAAAGCGACCCTCTTCCCAAGGAGAAACGACCATCGTCCCACGATGGAACGACCGTTGTCCACGAAGAAATGACCCACGTCCCGCGAAAAGGCGGCACCCGTCCCGGCAAGAAACGACCAGTGTTCAAGCCAGGGTCCTCGAAAACATTGCTTGTGCGGGCCAGTCTCTCGAAGCAGTGGGTTGGGGCGTGTAGAAGAGAGAATAAAAAACAACATGCAGTAAGCGCCAGTAAGGAAGAAGGAATGATCTGCGCGTTCAGAATTTTGGTTTTTGGTGATCCTTTTAGAAAAAGCTTTCCCGGAGGCGTTTGAGAGTTTTGTTGGTTTTCGACACGTTAATCGACCAGAAACGAGGCAAATATATACAATATTCACAAATCTAAAAGTGGCTACACTTTACATAGTTAGAGAAACGAACCGGCATACGCACCTCACGACCATGGCGATTGGTCGTGGGAGGTAGCGCGCTAGATTCGAGAGATGTCGGGACGGCGGAAGGTCGTAGACCGAGATCGTGGTCTGGTTGAACTGCACCAGAAATCTGTACGCTGGCGCGGTGAGTTGTGACGTCGCGCGAAGCACTGCTATACGAAGTAGGTGAGGTGGTTTCTTCCATAGGGGCCGTTTTAGATAGTCCATTGTAACGACTTCGCGTCGGCCACCGCGGTCAATAGTGTACGTCTTATTTGCACGGTGTCGCCCTTTAAAGGGTATTTGGTACGGCGACTGAAGAAACTGTTGAACACCCTCTGCGCGAAGAAGGACATGTGAACACGTAGACAGCTTCTCAGGCATGTACGATGGTGTCTTTTGCGGTCGAGGTGCAGGAGGACGTAGATTACGCGTCTGGTGAGCCATTCGATCGGTGTAACTTTCGTGGTCAAAAGAGGAAGCAGAGGGGACTGGTGCTAACAGCTGTCCGGGTAACCGCAGAGTGCAACCGTAAACTAGCTGCGCTGGTGTTGCGTCGAAATCGGTTTTAACAGTGTTTCTTAAGCATAGGAGGACGAGGGGAATCGTTTCAGACCTTGAAGAACCTGCATGCACCCGTATCATTGCCTTCAACCGGCGGTGAAGACGCTGCACCATGCAGTTACCGGCCGGATGATATGCCGTCGTTTGAACGTGGCGACAGCCTAAATCTTTAAGCAACGTTGCAAATGTTGACGAGAAAAGTGCCCTCACCCGGTAATCACGATGGCTGGGACAGCCGTATGGAGCTACCCAGCGCTCGATAAAAGCTTTCGCTACCGTTGCCGAAGAGCAATTTGGGATAGGGACGGCCTCAGGCCATCTAGTAATTCGACCGATACAGGTCAGTAGATACGAAATGTTTTTGGAAGGTGGTAGAGGACCTACAAAGTCGACGTGCACGTGAGGGAAACGTGCGCCTGGCGTCGGAAACGTGCCTAATGGGCTTCTCGTGTGCTTGTGCGCCTTCGCGCGTTGACACGGTAGGCAAGCAGCTGCCCAAGTACGGAAGTCTCGCTTCCATTGCGCCAAAAGAATCGTGTGGTTACGAGTTTAACCGATGGACAAACGCCTGGATGAGACTAGCCGTGCAACATGTCGAACACGGTCTGCCGGAACTCGCGTAGGATGACTGGGTGTGGCATGTCCGGGGACACCTCGCAAAGTATAGTCCCGCCTGACGATGGCGGCGGAACGTGTCCTATTCCCAGCGAGGGAGACTTGCGTAGTAGATCAACCTCAACCTCGCTGGCTTTCGCCATGGCCATGGCTGCCAAGTCGACAGCCGTGTTGGCGTTAGCACAGATAGCTAAGATGCAGGAAGTGCATCGGCAACGGCGTTGTGCACACCTGAGGCTTGCCGTAAGTCGTCGTAAACTGGACGATATAGTCAAGGTGGCACGACTCTCTAGGAGAGTATCGGTCGGTAGTCGAGCCGAGCACGCGTCAGGAGTTTGTTGTCGGTGAAGACGGCAAAGGAGCGGCCTTCTATGACGTGTCGAAAGTGATGTATCGCTAGGTATATGGCCAGTAGTTCTCTGCCGAACGTGTTGTAGCGAAATTCCGTAGGATGTAGGCGTTTGGAGATAAACGTGTCGGCAACTCGACATTCAGCTATTGGACGCACAACACGACGACTATTCGTTAGGTTCCCATCCTCAATCGGCCTCAACAAGTATGGTGGCCCTGATCATGCTATCTGTCCAGCCAACAGAGGAAATTAGAAGCCATTTGATTGTGAATAACCGAATATGAAATCAGTCGTCAAACTGCTTTGCCAGTTATACATTAGTGTTCAACATGGTTTACGGCAGTATTGCAGGACGTGGTGGGTTTTCGCCTGGCAAGCGTTCTCCTTATAAAAAGCCACAAATATCTGTTTAACAACACGGCGAGGTGGCGGATGTGACTCGCCACTAAATAAAGTCACTGCCCACAACTACACTCTAGCAAGTTGACTAGAGTTATAGTTCAACGTTTTCCCGACACGTACTTGAATATGATACTCTCCGTTTCACTGCGCTTATAGTGCCTTGACCGTTTGCACTACGCACAACTGAACCCAAAGTATCGTTGTGAAACATAACTGCCTGTGAAACTTGCGCAGGCCTGATTTGGCGTGTCTCTATAAATTTGAGAATAAACTATTGGTTTATTTTTTATTTAATAAGGGACAGTGGGGCTGCCCGATCGGGATGCGCTATAGAAGCTATGTTGGCGATAGCCTCTTTCATCGACTTAAAAGTAGCGCGTGCTGCGGCAGGAACTTCGAATTTCTTGAGTTTTCATCGGTGAAGGTCCTTGAGGGGTTGAATCTGGGACGAACAGTTTGGTTTGAATTTTCGCTAAAAGTAGACTAGCCAGTCCAACCGCCCAAACTGTTTGAAAGAAGGCAGTTCTGGGCAGCCGATGATGGCCTGAAATTTATCCTGCAGTCGCACGACGCCTGCAGAGTAGATCCGACAGACGTGAAAGTTTACTGCGTCGACACCAAACGAACACTTTTCTGCGTTAATCGCCATCCCATGTTGAGATAAACGATTAAACAGGGTTCTCGTGAAGAGCTCGCGATTAAAATATCGTCGTGGTAAGCGTAATGGAAGTCTAAGCCGCGACAAACTTGGTCGATGCAGCGCTGAAAGTGTGCGCTGCATCCTTTAGACTAAGTGGCATGCGGAGAAACCTGAAAAACCAAATGGAGTCGTCACGGCAGTTTTAGAGATGTCCGCTTCGGCTACCGGAAATTGGTTGTATGCGCGTACCAAGTCGATTTTGCTGAAGATAATTTTACCCGCCAGACTGGCGGTGAGATCCATTGTGTGTGGGAGCGGATAGCGATCAGGCGTGGTAACCGTATTATAAGTTCGACCGTCGCTGCAAGGACGCCAGTCCCCCATGACCTCGTTCGGGACCATGAGCAGAGGCGGCGCCTATGGGCGCTTGGGCGGTTTGACGATACCGAGCTGAAGCATGTGATCGAATTTACCTCGTGCTGCACCTAGCTTGTCGGGAGCAAGCTGTCTTGGTCAGGCGCTAACTAGCTGACCACGCGTGACTATGTGGTGAGCGGCCTCTGTCGTGACTAGCGGAAGCTCTGCAGCTGATCGTACCAGTCGCCGGTATTCGGCAAGTAGGTTCACATAATCTGATGGTGCATCGACGATTCGGAAAACGGGCTGATTAGCGGGACGTCCGTAAGAACGCGTTCGGCCCCTAGTTTAGTACGGTCGTCTAATAGGCTGTGGCAATCAGCATCAACAAGCAATCCAAAATGTCGGAGGAAGTCGATACCGATAATTGCGAAGGGTACCGCCGCAACCATGAAGACCCACTGAAGCTCTGGGTGAAGATTGAGGTCCAGGTTCACCTTGCGCAGGCCGAATGAAACTATCGGAGAACCGTTGGCCGCACGCCGGTTGTACGTAAGTTCTGAGTGCGGGCCGTTCGCGGACGCTGGGATGACGTTGACTTCCGCTCCCGTGTCGATGAGGAACGTGATGGAAGAACATGGATTCTTAACGTAAAAAAGGCGATTTGCTTGGTTACTGATAGATACGATGGTCGTGCTAGTATGCGGGCTATTCGATTTCCCTGAAGCGGCTAGATCGTTTTATTGCAGGGAGCCCGACAACGTCTAGCTCTTCCATCGCCTTGGCGGTGATGCCAACATACTTCTTCAGCGGGTTTGGTATTACCTAACTGAGAACGTGCATGGAAAATGTTGTGCTTTCGTGTCGAACGAGACGTGCTTGATGCGAAAACAGACAAGCCACAATGAACGGTAGCCAAAACGTGGTCAATGTCTGACCGTGGCACGCACTGCTTCGAAGCCTTCATTGCTGCTATCCTGCTACGAAGTGGCTCAATTTTCTCGTCTTTAATGTCAGATCGGCCTGACAACTTAGAGCAAATACGAAACGCACTTTTTATAAATAAATAAATAGATTATTCTCAAATTGATAGAGACATACCAAATAGTTTGCTGCAGAAGACGTTCGAACGCAGCGTCTTCCGTGGTAGCTAGTTCTGTCCCGGGGTATCCAAAGACATGAACAGTATTACCGGCAATGGCGCTGGGAGACTGCAAACCACAGTTCCTTTATCCCTTCTTCGCTCAAGAATAAGGGACCAGCGATGCGATGAATTCCGCGGAACAACGCCGACGGCATGCGACCACCCAGCTTAAGATCATTGAGCTATTCTAATCGAGCTCGTGCGCTGGGCTGTAACTCTTTTAGAATCGCTTGCTTTATCGTTTCATACTTTGCTTCATTCGATGGGCCGAGTAGAATGCCCTCAACCAGCGTTACAACCGACGGAGGATGGTGTGGGACGAGCTGGTTTTACCTCGGCTGGTCTGCCGTAACGCCCTAGTTTTCCAGTTCGATCTCGTATATCGTAAACCAAACCTCCGGGCTGTGTTCCATGAAACATGGAACAGCTAAGTAAGCATGTTTATGTTGCGAAACGACGCAGATGTCACTCTCGAAATGTGAGTAGAAAAGATAAAGGATGAACAAAAAGACAACTTACTAAAAGTACGCAAGGAACAAAGGAACACCCTAGATAATAGAGAAAAAGGACCCAACACACCACAAAACCCAAACGAGGAAAAAGATTGAATTCGCGCGTGCGAATCGGGTTCACCAATTTGTCGGACTAGTAAATACTAGTCCGAGGCGATGCAAGAAAGTAAGCGCGGATATCAGTAGGCAATTGGTGTCGGCCACAGCGGCCTTTATTCGTTGTGCTACAAGAAGTCGTAGACGGATGAAGCGAGGCAGGTGGCACGCGTTAGTGCGGGAACTTACGGGGCCGTCGAGTATGGAGCCGATTGCAAGGAAGATTAAAACAAGCAATAATAATGTAAAACTGGTCAACAATTAAATAGTACATAAAAGATGCGCAATTACAAACAGGTGGTGCCTTGAGGTATAACTCTCCTTGGGATTTATGCAACTATGATGAATCATTGCAAGAAATATTTGGAATGTTAGATTTGAGCAGGCCTAAGTAATTAATAAGGATCTTTTTGGCTTGTGTTTTGTTAATTGTAGAAGCATGCAATTCTCTTTAAAATACAAATGTACTGCTATAATTGTGTTTATATTTGACTAAAATGTAAAAATTTAAACTTAGGAAGGCAGGGAAGTGTTTGACGGTTCACTGTCGCACAGTACTTGAAACTATTGATGGTAAGTGCATATATGAGTGAGGATTTGTGAGTCTGCCGCCTGCGGACGTGTTACTAACAGTGCTAATTAAAAAGGGAATGGAAATAGCTTGCTACACATTGCCTAGAAGACCGGTTAATAGTGCGGATGGACAACTCTATTTATGAGTGGATGGCTATGTTAGGAAAATGTGCAAGCTCGAATTGCCATATATATATTATTGCGAAAGTAACATATATATATACATATTGGCAAGCTCTTATAAGAACTTATATTTAGGTATACTTATTGATATGTAAACCTGAGTGTAGAAATCTCATCTAAGGTAACGTTTGAAACCAAATCGTATTGCAGGTCGTTCAATGGATCGCTGCATATATCCGTCCGTTACCAGACAGGTGCATTTAATCATCTTGTTATCCCTGCTAATAAGCATTGTGTAGGATAACAGTGTAAAACGTCGTGGCTCACGCTGGAAGTTGCTGAATGCTATTTTCCGTGACTGTACGTCAGTGAAGCAGTGTATACCTTCGGTTGATGGGTTTCATTTATTGCAGCTTATGCAGAGCTGTCTTGGCAAAGTACTCAAGGTATAAATGCTACTGCTTATGGAGCGTAACAGGCATGTGTGATTGTACATCTTGAACTATGATGAAGAGCATAGCTGGATTCCGCGCTTCATGCAAAACGATACAGTTATTCTAATAAATGCCATTGAAATTTTCAGGTGCAGCATCTAAATTACTTGTATGAAGCATATGCAATAATATGGTGTTCAAGGAGACATTTATAAAGGTTAGGAACAAGGCTGAAAATAAGTTCGTACCTGTATATTACGTAGATACACATGGCTATGTATTACTGGATATTCCTGCAAACGTGACGAGTGCAGGCTAGCCGAACAACCTCCTCGTGGTGCCAGCTGGGTGGTTCGGGTTTAACCCGTTCCAGCAAATAGTTCGGCGGCAGTGTTCCAGGACGTGGTGGGTTTTCGCCTGGCAAGCGTTCTCCCTATAAAAAGCCACAAATGTCTGCTTATCAACACTGCGACGTGGCGGATGTGACTCGCCACAAAATAAAGTCACTGGCCCGTGGATATCCGGAAAGTGCTATCCAACCCAAGGACATCAATCGCTTATGCTCACATTCCTGACGACAACAAACAGTCAAAAATGCTGCGGCACATTTAAAGACACAAGCTACATTCATACACAAATACATACGTATATACACTCATACACTTACATACACTGTTATGCCAAACATGTAATATACTTGACCTTCACTGTGTCGCGATTAAATTACGAGGACTTTATTGGGTTCTATGGTTGGCGTCTCGTGCCTGCATAAGCAGTGCATAGAAAGGTGATATGAATGCCAACATGGTAACCTCATCATCACCAATGAACCTATATGCAATTAACTTTTTAACTAGCTGAAATATACGTTTAATAAGGCTGTCCATGTATAATAGGGCGGCGCTGTTATTGCCAGGATTTAAAACTAGATCAGCGGCTCCACGAGCTGCCATGCATTGTGAATAAGTAGCGCAATTACGTCCCATGAAATGTGCTTTAATACTACCAATGGGGAAGTCTAAAATACCGTCACACCGCGGTTTTACGCGCTCTTCTTATTACTCCTGTATTGGACCCATGTCATTGTTGTCATTATGGCAAGTGGCAAAATACCGGTCGCTGGCTGCATAGGGACTCTATTATGCCTTTACTGAGCCTACGTAGGCCGCAACTGACAGGAAAACAAAGGAAAAATGTGATCCTAGGAAGTGGAATCTGTACATATGCAACGACCGCGTCTGAATCAAACTAGAGTGATCACACCATCATGGTGCATATTTGATACTATCAGGATCCACAATGCGAGAGGGCTGAAGAGTGGTTCCTTGCAAGTAATTCACGATGACACGGTGGCTTCTAGAAATGGAATCAAAAGAAAGGGTAGCGGTGCACATGCAGTTCGCAATGGTAGTGGTTCCCGCGCATTAATGTTGAGTTGTGGATTGTATGGTAAAAAGCGGTGGCATTCTCGGAAAGGCATAAGGATTTCTGTTAGCCGTTAGGCACGGTATCCTGTTACTGGGGTGCATATGCCCAGCTTCACGGTATGGGAGATGGTGACCGCATGCGGCGGTAATGTGGTCATAGAAACTCACCCGTGCTACATGAGGTTTTGAAGATGCAGTGGTATCCATTTGTCACAGAGAAATAGTGCTGCGCACTGCATTGCGGACAGAGGGTAGATGTAATGCTTAGAAATATCCGGTTACTCCGTCCATGTTGCAGTGTGATGAATTTGCACAGCTGCTATGAATTATGTGATGTGGCAGTTGTCATGTAGCGACTATAATTGCCAATGTAACAATGATACACGGTAACGTGCTGGCGGATAATAGCGGTGGATATATACTGTACCAGAAATTGGGAAACGCGAATTAATAAAGGTGACAGCCTTTTAAAACATTTAGAAATATTAACCACCAGGTGAGTAAGCCTTATATGGCTCCTAAATGCTTCATCCCCCTTTCGCAAACATATGCTGTAAATCTGCATACACGTTTTGACACCACAGATCCATCGCGGGTTGCTGCATTGCTTTGCACGCATTCCAGCGCTACAGCAGCGCTCTGACCATCCGCCATGCCTATTGTACGATTAAAGATCACCTCGAAGAGCGACCGTCAACAGCAACGCTTGCTCAAAGTGCGCTTAAGGTGCATATATTTATTCTCCACCGGATGATTGGAAGTTCATCCAATCAGCATAACATGCTGTAACTGTTTTGCCGTCCAGTATCTTTGCCAAGGCATTAATGTTCTATGTAAATAGTCAAAGCATTCCGTATTTCTTTGCCGAATTCTTTGCCGAATTCTTTGGTAACGCGTTTCCTCCGGCTTGCATATCAGCTTCCTTAGCGAACGAATCAGCAAAGTTCTTTGCACCTGGTCCGGAATTGCCAGCTGACCGCACTGCCTGTTTATGTCCCGTAACATGGGCACATGATGCGACACCACGCGTGTCTCTGGCTACACCTCCCCGAAAACCTAGCTTTGCTGAGCGCGTTTGTATACCACAATTGTTCGCAGGGTGCGCGCCTGGAACCATTACACACATAGATTTTATCGCCTTCAAATAACTTTCCGTCCTTTCCCGGGCAACGAGGCGTAAATGAATGACCTCTCCACTCCCCTGACGTTCACAAACATGCAATGATATAAAATGTAGCAGCCGTAATTAAGCTGATGTGTAGAATCCGCCAGTATAACCTCGTCGTATCGTGAAACCAAGTCACAAATGCACGCCGGCGAGAAGCAAAGAAATCTTATTTCCATCTGCTCTCTTACAACATTTTGTTTGGCTCAACTGCGGATAGCGGCCTCCGGTAGGTTAGCTTTGCTTGTGTTGACAAGAACACTTTGTGTTGGCTCTTTGCGTTCATTGATATTATTTCGTGGAAAGTTAGATACAGTTCAGTTTCATTTCCGATTCTGGAAGTTCCGACCAGAAATACTCGTGTTTTTATCGCTTGATTTAGGCAACCTTGCTATCGCGTTTTCTCCGTCGATTGGCCGCCACCTTATCTCTGATTATTCACAATGCCAAAACAGTCATCCTGTAGTACTTGCTCAAAGCTAGGGGGATACCGTCCAAGTGCCCATACATGTGTTTTATGCCAAGATAAATACCACATTTCATGTGTTGGATTATCAGTTGAGCATTTTCATCGTCTGCGTGATCCAACACGATTTAAATAAATATATAAACAAATGGTATATTCGCGGTAAAACGAGGCACACCTGTAAAGGCGTGATCAACTATGCATACAAGCATAGCTTCTTTGGAATGTTAAAACATTTCGGTTTAATGAAAGGTATAAAAGAAAAGATGTTGTCCATATGAGTAAGCATATTGTCAGGTAATAGTCAGACCGAGGGACATGATGGCGCTGTGGCGCGCAAAAAACCGTCAAAAAACAAGTTGGGGGTAGTTTCGCCAGGTAGTGATCCGTGAGCACAGGAGCCTAAACAAGGCTTTGTTGCAACCAATAACCATTGCGAGATAGGGATGATCTGTGCTCCAACAAAGCATTCTTCATAGCAGAATTAGTTGCACAGGTCCGATGTAGAAGGCTGAGGACTGCGTCAGTGTGAAATGCTTAGCTGTGACTTTATTTTGTGGCGAGTCACATCCGCCACGTTGCAGTGTTGTTAAGCGGACATTTGTGGCTTTTTATAGGGAGAACGCTTGCCAGGCGAAAACCCACCACGTCCTGGAACACTGCCGTGGCTTTCGTTGAACAGTAGCGCAAGTCGGTTATGCATCGTATAGACCGAATTTGCACTCTATTATTCGCAATCGGTTGACAGCCAAAATTCTTTGTTGGTTGGCCGAATGGCTTAGTACTGATACGGCAGCAGTCGTTGAAGCCGGTCAATGATGCAAAAGAGTCGCAGAGTCGAATGATAATGATGCAGGTGAGTTAACACATTGTTAATAGAGGCCGGCTTTTTCTATTATCTTGTCCGGCTCGCAAACCGTGTCCAGCTATCCACGCTGGACTTGTCATGGGGTCGGTGAGTGAAGTTGTTTCTTGTGGCTGAAGATGTCCTTAATAGGTAAAAACGCCATTCTCCGCAATTTGGATTCGGAATTCCTTCAAATGTAAGTAAGTGTAACTGTTTCCATAGCCAAGTGAAAACTCCATGAAAGGGCATCGGAAAAGCCACTTATACGAGCGCATCGCTGTCCCTGAAATGACATCAGAATAGCTCCATGTGAATAGAGAATCAAAATGTTTGAGGCAGTGTAGGTAATTACGCCCGCATTGCTTGTCTTCGGTTGTGGAACGGGGGATCCATGTAAATATATTATTCCAGGTGAGTAAATTGTTCTACTGTGAGTACGAAGCGAGCTACCCCCATTTGTTTAGACCCCGTGAAGGCAGCCTCTCCAGCATGGTGGAAAGAGCTTCATTTGGAACGATGTGTGGGTTCTTCTTCTCCCGGAGAAAGAACCAAGCGTTTAAAACATCTGGCTATTGAGGACGGCTCGACGAGTCCCAGTGGATAAACCTTCTTGTTTTGGCAAAGTAACTGTGGAAATCTCGGGAAAGACTCTATTTAAAATTGCCGAAATAATATGCAGCCAGGAAGAGTAAACCTGACGTGTAGGCCGCAGCGTTTCGCTGCGAACAGCACTGTGTGTTTGGCTCAACAACCTAGCCAGAAGAGCCTTCAGGTTTCAGATCAGTCTTCCTCCTCTACCCGTGCATACTCACCGGAACAAAGTCCAACCGTTGTGAGAAGCCCAGTTTCACCTTGCATAAATTGTTTACCTTTGTTGTGTCCAACGGACACTGAAGTCCCAGCACTTGAAAGTCTGAGTGCTGAAGGCCAGTGGAAAGAACGATGAACGAAATTACCTAGGGAGGTTTGGCGTTTGCGTTCTGTAAGTCAGCAGTTAGCCAAACCACCCTGCAAGGTCAAACTCGTCCTACAAGAGGCGTTATAATCTCGTGATCTTTCACGCACCAGAGTCCAGTGATCCATCACCCCAAGTGCGCTACGACCACGATGCCGAGCCTTTACAGGGTCTAATTGACAGGCTACTTGACGCTGGTGAGGACTCTGTAAAAATGAGGCAAATTACCCGTCTTGGAAAGCAAAGTACTGAACGAAATCGGCCTATGAGATTCACCTTTGTGGACGAAGCCAGTCCAAGAGTGTGCATGTTCCACCTAAGTAGGCTGAAAGGTTTGAAGATCCATGTTCGTCCAAACCTGGACCCAGTAGACAGGGAGCAGCTTAAGTCTGCCGTCATTGAGCTGAAAAGACACCCTGGTGAAGGGAAACAAATCTTCGTATCGTAACTTTTTGCGTGGGTTCCAACAAACTGCGAATCAGGATAAACAGGCTGCTCACACTTCAAGCACGCCTGGCGGCTCCTGCTGCTGCCTGCGAGTAGCCTTCACAAACGTTTGCAGTTATAATTAAGCACGATGAGCTTTGTTGTTTCGTTGCGTCTGAGCGGTCAGACGTAGTGGGACTCACAGAGACTTGGCTGCATGCAGCGTTATACACCCAAAACTTGAACTCAACGGTTACTCGTGTTTCCGATGCGATAGACTAAAGAATGCCCACGGTGGTGTCTTACTTTACATCCGGTCTTCCCTGCGTGGGAGACTTGTGAGCACCTACCGAAGTGACGATGGTTTGCTTGAGCTACTGTGGTGCTCCATCCTCCTCAGGCGCGGAGAACTGCTTGTGGGAGCAGTTTATCACAGTCCCCTGTGTTGTTGTTGTTGGACTGGCTGCCCATTCTTCGACCCCACATGAGCCTTCCATACTTTCTACTTATGGGCTATTTAAACTGTGCTTGAATACGCTGGCCTGATGTGCATTTGATGCCTGGACATAGTGGTTGAAGCAAAGTTCGTGAATTTGGTACTTGAAACTGGTGCATCGCAATACATATGCCAGCCAATCCGCTAACGACACGTTCAACCCCGTCCTGTCTCGACCTGATGTTAACGAGCTACGAACAACGAGCGCTTGACGTTCTTATCCTGGAGCCCCTGGCCACAAGCGACCATTCCGTGTTCATAGCTGATATGGAATTATCTTTGCCGTGTTCACGTCGGCTGCAACCAGCTCCCTACTACTGCAAAACGGATTTCGATGGTCTGGCTCGAACCGCGAGCCAACTGGCTTGGTCTCTGTCACAAGCTGCATCTGTGGAAGACTGTTGGATATTTATAAAAGAGATTGACATCATTGTGTTCCCACTTTGTGCCCTTGAAATGTCGGAAGGTTAGCCCGAGTAAGCCACATTGGTTTGACAAGGAGTATGGAAACCTGGCTCGGAGGCGGCACAGACTGTGGGACAAATTCCTCCTCTCTGGCTGTGCCAATGATTACGAAGGTTATAAATGTCAGCGGAACATCTGCAACAGTGCGAAAAAGAATAAACTTCGACATTTTGAAGAGCAGCCCGTAGTAGCCGCGCAGACCGCCTCAAAGAGAATCTTTGCATACGTGAAGTGATGCCGGAAGCCGGCAGGTGATGTCCCAGTGCTGGATGGCTCGGATGGACAGCCCTAACCTCCAGCACTGAGCGTGCGTCCGCGTTGGCGGTGCACTTTGCTTCCGTATTTGCGAATTACCAGGTGTCCGTTCCGAGTTCGACGTGTATCGCTTTTACTGAACTCGTCTGTTTGCACTGCGGCGTTGAAGAGGTAGGTCAACTACTCGACAACCTTGACGGCACCAAACCTGCCGGACCTGATGGGCTTCACCTACTGGTTCTCAAGTCACTTTCAACCACCTTCCCTCCTGCCGTTACTGACCTTTTCAACAGGTCGCTGTCCGAAGGTTTGTTGCCGGTTGACCGGAAATGTTCGGTGGTGAAGCCTACTCCGAAAGACGGCGACCTAGCAAAGTAGACAATTACAGACCAATTTGTCTGACACCTATTTTGGAAAAGGTTGCTGAGAAAATCGTGAAGAAGGGATTACTGCAGTTGCTACAGTCAAACTAGGTCCTGACGCCCGCACAGCACGGCTTTATGCAAGGTCGTTCATGCATTACAAACCTGCTTGTGACGAGGCATGAGTAGTTGGAGGCAATAAGCAAGAGGAAGTCGGTCGA
>CALYDF020004759.1:0-15374 GCA_944474145.2 Dicrocoelium dendriticum | reverse complement strand
GGGACGAGGGTCGCTTCTCCGCGGGACGAGGATCGCTTCTACGCGGGACGAGGGTCATTTTTCCGTGGGACGAGGATCGCTTCTACGCGGGACAAGGGTCATTTTTCCGTGGGACGAGGGTCGTTTTGGCGCGGGTCGGGGTGCGGCGGGGAAGAGGCCACTCCCAAGCGCATTGTTTGGCAGCAGCGGAGGTTGAGGCCTTGTCGGCCTTTTTCTGGGCTAGCCAGGGTTTTGTAGTCCGACAAGCCCGCTCCAACGGCTCGCCATAATGCACCCTGCCCTGCAATCAATAAATAGCAATCCATAAACGGAACAGCGGACTCCGATTTCCGACGAACTCCCATTTACACGAATGCACGCTCAATGACACTCGGCACGATTTTGCCCTACAAACCACGTTTCAACAGTCCTTTGCGATTTCGAAGGCTTTCTATGTTCAGCCTTCTAGGGGGAGCTCTGTAGCGCCCAAAAAGATGACTCTTATCTTTCAGGTCCAATTTACTTGTTGACCGATTGTACATTATTCATTCTTGTGTTAATCGTCCTTACAATCGGCTCAACACACAACTGCCTTGTAAGTTCCCGCGCTCACGTGTACGCTCTCGCCTCGCTTCATCCGTCCACTTCTTGTTGTAGCCCCATCGAATACAATCCGCTGTGTCCAACTCCCATTGCCTTCTGATATCCGCGCTTACTTTCGCGCACCGTCTCGTACTAGTATTAACTAGTCCTATGAGAGTCATCTGAGTAGACGTAATCTACTTAGCAATGTGCAACTCGGATTCCGGAAGGGATTTTCGTGTCTGACGAATCTACTGGTGACTCGCGAAATTTGGGCGGATGCAGTGGATAACGTCCATGCGCTGGACGTGCTTTTCGTCGACTTCTCGAAGGCATTTGACAAGGTACCACATTTGAGGCACGCGCAAAAGCTGTCCTCCTGCGGGGTATCTGGCCGCGCCCTTCATTGGGTGACTGCCTTCTTGCAGGGTAGAGAACAGTGTGTACGAGTAGGCCAGAGCCTATCGTTTAGGCAGTCTGTCCTCAGTGGCGTGCCGCAGGGCTCGGTCCTTTGACCGCTGCTGTTCTCTATCTATGTGAATGACCTACCCGCGGAGCTTGAGGTACCATGGCTGCTAGTTGCTGATGACCTGTAGCTGTGGAACATTGTCGATGTTCCTGGGGGTTCCGAAGCTATTCAGCGAGCATTGGATAAGCTTTGGGACTGGTCTACTTTATGGTTACCGCCCATAAATCAAGCAAAGTGCTCTGTTCTTTGAATTGGAGGAGGTTGTCCTCCTACGAAGTACGTGGTCGGTGGGGTCGAACTCCCCTGTGCATCTATCCAGATTGACCTAGGCGTCGTACACTCTTCGGCTTTATACTCCGGCGACAACTGGAAGAAGGCCGCAAACAGAGGTTTCCGCATGTTGTGGTTAATCCGACGTTCTTTCGGAGTCTTGACGTGCGGCATCTTTACGAGGCTGTTCTCGGCTTTCGTTCGGCCTCATCTGGAACACTGCGTCCAGGCTTGTCCGCTCTGCCTCGTCCGGGACAAAATGGAGCTAGAGAGGGTTCTACGAGTGGGTACTAGGTTAGTCGAGAGACTACGTGGACTGACGTACCCCGAGCGTCTACTTAGTTTGGGAATGCATTCAATACACTACCGAAGGTTTAGAGGAGACCTACTGCTAACCTACCGTATCTTAACTGGGAAGTTTGGTCCAGATTTATCTAGGCTATTTAGTCCCGCTCGATTGTCTGTTCTACGCGGTCATTCCTTGAAGCTGAACAAACCGCGGTCCGATGGGTTTAGGGCGGAAATCCGGCTGTCACGCTGAATTATCGACCGCTGGAACATGCTTCAGGAAAGTGTTATCAGCGAATCTACGGTTAAGGGGTTTGAGCGGCAACCTGACGCTCTTGGGTAGCAATACGAAACCTTTCCATTTTCCTGAGTAACTCGCATCTTCGTACTTCGATTTTATTTTCTCCACTTTTCTTCACGCATTGGTATTATTTTCTTATTTAAGTGCACTTCCTTATTCTCTACCTTCAATTTCTCTTCCTATCCTTTGCTTACTTCACGTGACTGCCACAGCAGGGACTGCTAGGGCAGGAAACATGGACATCAACTGGTTGGCCAGGGTGCGATGCGGGTGTTTCGTTTTAGATCCATCGATAACTGAGCACTTCATCAATTCCTGGCTCAACGATCCACTCAAGATGGCACACTCACGGGATTCTCTTATCGTTCCAGTCCTGTCTGAACTAAACTGAACTGAAATGCTGCCCGGTAGTAGCATACCTAGCAGGTTACATTAAACATGGCGACGGCTGTTGATTGGTCAAACTGGAATGAGGCCGTTGTCCAGTAAACTGTCATTCTAATCTGGTAAAGCTTCATAATTGTGTTTTAGTGTGCTAAAAAGCAATCAACCACTTGCCACTTATACGAATGCTCGTAAATACGGTTCAGGGACCGTTTGGCGACAGATCGGCAGTGAAATTTAAATTTTTGTGGTGGCAACTGGTACATCTGTTTTTCGACTTTAATAAATGGCCTTCATAATACTAAGGATAGATAGCATTAATTAAAACGTTTAATAGTAATACATGGGGTATCTTGTGTAAACATTTAACTGAGGTAAGGTGGTTAAAATAAGTAAGGTCGTAATGGTGGCGGAAAATCAAGGGATGGGAATGCGCTTAAAAATCGTTTAAGAAATGTAGAAATTTTTGCTTGTGAAATGCTTCTAATTGTTGCATGTATTGATACAGAAACTGTCTGTGTATTATAAGCGGCAATGACTTTTTACAATACAGCAGGTTAATTGCAAGGATGATGCACATGGACGACTTGAAATGCGACATTTTAAGGCAATTTATCTATTTTGTGTGATGCTAGTGAACGGAAATGCGCAAGCAATAAGTGGGGAACTTACGGATTATGCCTTGAAGAGAACCTGGAAATAAATGTGATGTCGTGAATCTGCGGAAATAAGAAAGAAATAACTGTTATGACAAAGGCATGACTATGTGCATGGCTTTTAACATACGGAATAACATGCATAAATGGGATAACGAATAATAGCTGACTAAGATCTATTACTGTCTGGTTGCGCCTATAAATGGGTAATGTTAAATGCGAATGCACGGAATAGGGTTTATTGTTTGTGTCAGTGAAGATGAATATTTGCAAGTGTTAATGCTATTTATATATGTATACGTGTTTGCGAAGCTCTATGCAAATAAGAATAAGTTGTTATGTGCTCAGATGCAAAGTACATAGGTAAGCGGAATATGAGAAGGCGTACATGTAAGCCATATATATACAATATATATATATATATGTATATGTATATATGTATATATATACGAAAGTAAAAGTATATATGTATATATTTATAAATATTTATGGAGACGGATGTATATGTATGTATGTGTATATATACATATATGTATATATTTACCTATATATATACCTACGTGTGCGTCCATCCGTCTTAATAAACAACCTATGTAGTTGTGTGGGTGTAAATAAATATATATATATATATATATGTATGTATTTATATATATATTTATACAGATGTGTTTGTATATTGGACGCATATGTATATATATGCATACGCATTCACTTGTCGCATATATATATGCATGCCTGTACATATGGATGCAGCTAATTACACCGGTATATTAGGATACATGTATGCGTACGTGCAACGAATGAGGGTACACGAGATAGCATAAGAAATTCAGCACTTCCATTAATATGGTTGGCGGCATCCGGTTTCGGATTTGCCTGTCACTGTGGCCAGCCACAGGACGCCTGCGCCTACAGAGGGACCATACTAGAGGGACCACATACCCCATATCCAGTGTAACCCCGAAGGAGTAAGACCGGGAGGCATGTGGATGGGAGGCACGTTTTATCAACGGAGCCGGCCCATGCTCCATCACAGGCAAACACAAGCACGCTGTATTGTGGAATCAAGCGCACACAAGGCGGTGGCTGTACCGTAGTCCGCTCCACACTGAGTGCATGGAACCACTCTTCAAGCCTAGCACGACCACAAGGACCGTACACCCTACCCCACCAGCAACGACCAACTGTGTTCTTGAGCCAGATGGACGAGGTAGTGGGTAATAGACAGATAGGCACCATGTTAACATGCACATCAAGCGCAGTCACGCCGGGGATAGGAAACAACAGCCGATCACTTGAAACGACATAAGCAAATAAATTATATCTGTTAAAGAATACAGATATGCAGACCTAACTCTTCCATAAATTAGCATATGAAATGTTCTGGTTAGCAACGAATCCGCGATAATTACAAAATGTCCAAAAGTTACTCAAAAATGCTACAAAGGCAATAAGGGTAACGAAGATAAGCAGAATTTCCGTAAGCAACGTGGAAACGTAATAGAAGATTATTCCGGTGGGCAGAACAAACCAAATGAAGTGGAATGAAATTTATCCAGCTTAAAAAGAGATTTAGATTAAGTATAAGTTGGGTTTAGCCCAACTGCGGTGAAGAAGCATCATGAATGCAACATCAGACTCAGCATATATATACATATATATATGTTTATTCATAACCGTTGATAAAGGTACTCCAGTTTTTGGGCAGCTTACATGTATAACAGAGGTTATGAGGAGGTTGGTGGTCAAAATTAATTGCGTGACAGTGACCAAAAGGTGCTGGTTGGAGCACAGCGTTGGCAATGTGAAATAATCCCAATCACTATATGGTTGGCGGCATGCGGTTTCGGATTATCCTGTGACTGTGGCCAGGCAAAGGACGGGTGCGCGTACAGAGGGACCATGGATGGCTTGCGCTGCGCCACCCACACTTCCATCCACACACCCCATATCCGGAGTAAAGCGGAAGGAGTAAGACCGGGAGGCATGTGTATGAGAGCCACGTTTTATCAAAGGAGCCGGCCCACACTCCTTCACAGGCGAACACAGTGACGCTGTATTTGGGGAATCAAGCGCACACTAGGTGGTGGCTGGACCGTAGTCCACTCCACACGGAGTGCATGGAACGACTCTTGGAGCGTAGCACGACCACGAGGACCGTGCGCCCCGTCCCCTCCATCAAAGTCCAAGTGATAACTGGAGCCAGTGTGAACGAGGTAGTGGGTAATACATAGCTATGCACCTTGTCAACATGCACAACAAGGCCAGCCACACGGGGTATATCAAGCAACAGCCATTCACTTTAAACGAAAAGGTGAAATGGAATAAATGCAAAAATGCATACAGATACCGTGCCAGAACTGTTCCCTAAATTACCATATGAAGTAAATGGCTTAGCGAGGAATCCGCGATAAGTAATAACTGGCCACCATTTACTTATAAATGCTATAAACGCAACGAAATCGCATAAGGGCAATTAGCGTAGGCAACGTGGCCAGTTATTCGAACATTAATAAGGTATGCAGAAGAAACCGAATGAAGTGGAATGAAATGTATGCAGCGTAAAGAGAGGTAGTTGAAGCGCAATTTTCTTTAGCCCGACTGCGGTGAAGAAGCATAAATAAGGGAACAGCAGCCTCAGCATGGGGCACATATATATGTGTATAGATATATATGATAGCCTTCACCGACTGAGCCATCACGCACAGCCACGTTAGTGTCTGTAGGACGGACTGCGGTCTCGCCAACAGACACGCAAGTGACCGATGGAACCCGCTGTGGAAAGCCTATCGTCGTTGGGTACGTTGGCTGGTTCGAAGGAGGTGGATGGGTACCCGCTTGCTTTGAAGGACCCAGGGAGTTTCGTCCTATGGAAAGTTTCTTTCGTGTTGTGGCTCACGCGGCCTCGGCTGCACAGTACCTCGACATTTGTTGCACAATATTTGCCCGCGGTCATGCAGAATGCTGCGCAGTAGTTTAAAATGATAAGCGTTGATGGCTTCTATGCCATTCACTAAGAGGCATAACAAATTGCATTCACTGTGTGCTGACGGAGTGGCGCATGTTGAATCCAGGACATGTGTGTCGTTCTGTATGGAAGAGAGTACATATACATAAAGGTGTATATTTACATATAAATTTATGTCTACCCGTATAACGCTATCTTCTACGGAAACAACCATACAAGTTGACGTTATAGGGGAGAAGCGGCGGTGGATGTGATTGGTTCGTTACATAGGGAAACCAGATGCCATGAACGTGACGGACGTTTGCACCATTCAGAAATATTCATCACTAGGTGAGTGAGCGTGTATGTAGCTCTGAACACACCAAGGGTGAACACTGAGAAGCGGTTTCCGAAGCCTCATCACAGGCCACGTAGACAATACGAAATCAATATGAACCGGACATTCGACAAATAAATAAATATGTAATAAATATGTAATACTGTTGAAAATCAAATGTGACATTAATAATGTCATGAAATACGCGTTGATGAACAAACCCATGGATTTTTGCAGTACTCCGGAAGCGACGAGACGGACAGAGTAGTCATGCATACGAAGGGAATATGCGCCTGTTCTGAAAGCCGGGTGTTACAGATTCATACACCAACCTAACGTCCTAAGAAGCATTTCGGCGGTGGCACATGTAAATTGGAGGCATACCAGCAGTGGCTGATCACTGAAGTAGGCACCAGGGCTGGACAGCGGTTCTGAAAGCAAAAAGTGAACAAGTAATGCACTTACCAGAGGTGCAACGGAGTATATACGCGGCAGCATATTTTGTATGCAGGGAAACTGGTAGTGACGCATCATTCCAGTAATCATCACAGAGGTGTTCTAAAAGGCATCTATTAATATCCCATACCCTTACGGGATGTGCAACGGCGTAGATAAGGGCGGCATATGTGATGTCGTGTCAGAGCGGTACTTGCGCATCACTCATTTAGGAATGACGGATAGTCAGCCGTAGCAACAGCCGCATTAGGGCACACAATACAGTGACCGTAGGTGAAAGGAAATACGTAGCGGCTCTAAACGTGAGGTAGACGCTGACCACTAGTTGGCGATTAGTCATGCAGGCAGCACGGATACACAGGAGTTGAAAAAGCATTTGTTAAGAGCCAACAAACTGACTGCCGGTGCCACGGGGTATCTATGTTGCAGTAAACATTTCGTGGGAGAATACCATTAATGGCGCACCTGTCAGTGATACACAGGTGTCTTACAAGGCATTACTGAGGAGTCAATGCACCTTCTCGGAGTTCCAACGAAGTACAGAGAACGCAAAGAAAACCTGGAGTGGAAAAATTAGCGGCGGATCACCATATAGGAAGCATGCATACGGAGCAGATGTAAAATCTATTTTTAACTGGAGATGGACTTACCGGACGTGCGACGGAGTTGAAAGCTGTTGCTAAGGTCACGTGGAGGTGAAGGAATATTGGCGCACTAACATTATTGGCAAGGCAGGTTGACGGCTTCTCTGAAAACCACCAGTTGACAACGGATGAAGTAACCGGTGAAACGGGCCAAGTAGCAGCGGCAAAGGTGACGTGTAGGGTGACCACCAGCAGCGGATGAACCGTATAGGTAGAATGGATGGGCAGCCGTTATGAAAGTACGTTATTAATAGCCGACAATTACCGTAGGTGAAACGGACTTGATAGCCGCCGCAATGGTGACATGTGGGCTTACCAGTAGTGTCGGATGAAACCTTTAGGCAAGGCAGATGGACATGTGCTATGAAATGCAGTTGGTAAAGGAGGATACACTTACCTGGAGGTGCTACGGACTTGATAGGGGCGACAACGGTGTAGTGCGCGCTCACCACCAGTTGCAGAATAATCGTACGGGCAGCATGGATGCACAGCAGTTCTGAAAGCTAAAAGTGAACAAGCAATGCACTTACCAGCGGTGCAACGGAGTATATATGCGGCAACATATCTTACATGCATGGAAACTAGTAGTGACGCATGATTCTAGTAAACATCACAGCGAGGTGCTCTAAAAGGCATCTTTTAATATCCCATACCCATACGGCATGCGCAACGGAGTAGATGGGGGCGGCATATGTGATATGGTGTCAGAGCGGTACTTGCGAATCACTCATTTAGGAATGACGGATAGACTGCCGTAGCAACAGCCGCATTACGGCACACAATACCGTTACCGTAGATGAAAGGAGGTACGTAGCGGCGGCAACCGTGACGTTAATGCTGACCAGTAGGTGGTTGATGCAGCCGGGACCTCGACGAAATGCAGCTTTGTCTTCACGAATGTGGCTTTCACGAGCGCCAGTCAGTCTGTGAAGGATGACAGAGGCAAGCAAATCGGATGTGATGCAGATCAGACTGATTCCGCTATGGCTGCCGCATTCCGATCGTTAGCCTTTGAAAATTTGCACTATGTTGGAGCGGCTGTAATCGGTTAGGACACTTTCCTGCTCCCACAGTTTCACTTGTGACTCGTGTAAATCATCCACGAGAGCAAGCACCCCGAATTTGAGGAGGGCTGGATGAAGGTCATTCGGTCCCGCGGCTTTATTTAACTTCAACAGTTCCATCTTACGTTTAACTTCTGAGCGAAAGGGTTGATGCAAAGGAACTGCTCACGGAGCAGGGCGCTCACTGGTCGGTGAGCAATCTAACAAATCCAAAGGATTAAATTGCCTTTAAAAGTGCTCAGGCCAATGTTCAAAGGGTTTTGATGGGTTGACGATAAGCTGTGCACTGTCGTCACGTATGGTTCCACTAACGCCAAGTGCGCAGGTGGCCGTTGTCCGTATCAGACGGATTAACTCATTACGGTTAAAAAGGGCGGCGGCCATTTCCAACTGTGTTGCACGATAGCAGCACCAGGCATCGCGGTATTTTCTTAGGCTAGCACTGAGTTTCTCCCAGAGCTATTTGCCAGTTTCATCGTGTTCGCTACCAGCAGGAATATGCCGGCGAGCATCCATAAGTTCCGCAGACTGCCAAGATACTCAATGGACACAGAACGGACACCTGCTAGTCCCACGTGACTTCGAGGCTTTGAAGAAGGCAGCCAATCGGACCGCACACATCGGGCTACTGATTTGAATGCATTGAACCAGAGCATCTTTAGTCCAGGGACTCAGGGCAATACCAACATCGGGTTGCCAAGGGAAGATGTTACCTTTGAAACGGGCAATGTAGCTGCGGCCAAGTTGACGTGGAGCGTGACCAGGAGTCTCGCATCAACCAACCACGCAGCATTGATAGACAGCCCTTGAAAAAGTACTCCTTGAATAGCGGACAGTTACGTAGGCGAAAAAGACTTCATATCCACGGCAATGCTGACACCTTGGGTTAGCAATAATGCCGGATGAAACCCTTAGGCTGCAATGATAGGCTAGTGCACTAAAAAGATTTGATTAAAGGATACACTTACCGGAGGTTCAACGGACTGGATAGCTTCGCCAACGGTGTAGCGCATGCTCGCCAGCCTTTGCAGAGGAAGCGTAAAGGGCAGCATAGATGCCAAGCAGCACCGAAGGCCTCTTACTAACAGCAGATAAACTGACCGGATGTGCAACGGAAAAGGTGGCAGAGGCGAAAGATAAAAGCTTAAGTTGGAAAAGGAATGAAGGTTATCGGCAAACGGAGTGGCTGGTAACCAGAACTGCATAATCGCGTATGCAAGGACCATGTCCACTTTAACATGGTACCTGCAAAACACGACCTTCGCGCTGGGATAAAAACGTCTAAACGCCCGGAACTGCGCAGCACATTTATCCAGCACAACAGTGTGGCAACGTACGCTGCTAGGCACCATCTCCCGCATAGCCTCCACCGCCTGCCCGTATCTGTACGACGTCTCATTAGGTAATAGGGCGTAGAAAAAGGAAATCCCTACACCTGTGACGTCCACCAGCATGCAATGCCACAGAAAGTAGCCACCGTAATTGAGCTGGTGCGTCGCATCGCATAATAGCACCTCTCCATAACGCTTCACTATGCCGCGCACAATCGTTGGAGAGAAAAACGCATAATGAAGCTGACTTCCCTCAGACACCAATCGGCACACACCGTGCCTTTCCAACATCTTCGCCACCTCGGACACTTCACATGCGGTTACATTCCGATGACGAATACGCAAATTGCTCAGGTCCAAACGGGTGACACGTTTGCCGTGCTCCTGATAGATGAAGCGCCGCAGAGCAGGGGTGCTATGGAAACTGCCCATCAAACGAAGAACTTCCCTCTCTTGCTCCGGAGAAAGCCGACGGTTGCGTGCATACAACCAGGGGTTACCCAAGTAAAAATCATGACTATGCGTCATGAAGTAACTCCGCACGACATATTCCCTTCTTTGCAAACCACGGAGAATCGCGCCTCGCAATCGTAGAATTGGTACCTATATGCGTTGGTCTCCATTTTGCATAAAAATTAACTTGCCGCCTGCCACGCGATCCTAAACGTTTACAATGAACGCAGCGGTACATGATGTAACCGTGGCAGGCCCCATCCAGCAACTGCTTCCTCCTTCCACGATGGTATGCCGCTGCAGACTTGGAGGATGCATGTGAAAAACGAATCGCCGTTTCAATCTGAAAACGTTCCAAATGCTTCTCCAGGTCTTCAACACTTTCATACTTCCAAATAACCAATAACCGGAACAGCTCACTATCATCCACAACCACAGCGATAGCAGAAAAAGCAAGTATGGCCACCAAAAAACAAACAAACAGCATGCACATGCACCAATACAGGTTATCATTTGCACGGCATCGTACTTAACACACAATCCAATTCCCACCCATACCCTCCACCTATTTTCCAGGTATTTGCACATTCATCCTCCTTGGCAATGTCGCTAGACAACCGTTGCTATGAACCATTTTTACCACCGAACATCACGGAGCAACACAAATTTTTCTTCCGCCTATCAAACAGTCCCTACGGTTAATGAACTACTGCACATTTAGTAAATTAATTAGACAAAAATATACACTCCTCCCACATGTCCAACATTGCACGGTGTGCGCATTGAAATGCAAAAATTCAACTTTAGGTTGCCTGTTTTCAGGGATGCGGTATTTAACTAATTCTCAGTCTTGGAAGTCCTTTAAAAACATTGGATCTTCGCTAAATATATCCTGAAAGCTCACTTTTGTGACAATTTTGTCAGCACGTACGTCAGTTACTAGTCTGTTGGTTATCGTTTTTGCGTCTTTTCTGCGCCCTGTCTAGATGTTTTAGACGCAAAACTGAATACAGACGAGATGTGCAGCAAAACGGTATTTAAATGCATGCCAACTAGTGCCCAGTCATTCAGCTGTGCACGCTGTGTTGCTAAACTGTGCCAATATTGAACTAGCGTTACTATGTGTCTACGTATCGATGGTGAAAAATCCAAATGTGTAAGGCATGCAGTTATATTGGCTTTAAACATGCGTAACACTAATGCAATATTGGTAACTAAATTAGATTATATTCACTACGTTATAAAATATAAGCATACTATTTCTGAGCCCATTTCTTAAAAATACGCCGTGTACTGATAGTCTAGTCCTGGACTACTTAATCAGTCTCCTACTGTGCCGATATTTTTAGCCTCGGAAGTTTACTGTGAAACGCATTATTAATATAGGGAAATATGTAACACTAGGAGTTTATGAGTTCCGTAGCAGTTGATACATCATAGCAGACAAATTTAAGTAGCTTCTTTATCAGGGAAGGTTTTGTGAAATCATAAGAAACTTATGCAGAAATATGGTACCTATGAATTATCATTTTATCCGAACACATGGGCAGCGAGCCCTCCCATTGAAGCGTGCTTTTGGCCACTCGCCGAGAAGCAAAAGGAGATAAAGATAAATGTCTTTATATGTCCATAGATGTTGTTAACTAACGTTCTAAAACATTATCGGCATTGTTTAGTGCGTAAAATCTTTCTTCTAAACCGTATTTTCTGTCAGCGCAGGTAATATTTAGAGCACCATGAGTGACGAATAATTCGGCACTGTGGTAGTACGTATTTACAAGTCTGTAATCGGTTACCGCGTAACCTTGACGGAATATGCAACCTACCGCGAGAGCAGCGAAAACATGTCCCATCATGTGAGTGTTTTAACGCCCCAAATGACCAGGGTTTTGGCCCACAGCAGTCTAAATGTGCACATTATGGACGACATTTTGGTCACCCAAAATATTTTCCAAAGCACCCTGAAATTCAGAAACGAAAGTTTCATGGTGAAAATATCGTAAAAATAAAGTGGAAAACTACCTACTTATGGTACTTACGCAATGCAGTAGCCGTAAATCCAAACTCTAAATGCTTGTGGGTGACCAAACCTCGTCCAAACGAAACTAAATTAGGATGACTTGTAATCAAACAGTATGCTTCATCTGTTGCTATCTCACCATATATCGTGATTGCGCTGCTGTCGGAGCCTCTATACTACAAGCACAATCCTCGGAGTCAAATGATATTACAACACACTTGGGTCCTATTACATTGGCACCATATGTGCCACTGATGGAGCTTATATACAACTAGCAGCAGCCTTGAAGCCGCGTGCTATTACAACCCACCTAGGTCCTATTACGTTGACACCAAATGTGCCACTTATGGAGCCTATATACAACGAGCACGAGCCTTGTAGCCGTGTGTTTTGACAACCCGTATGGGTCCTATTACCACTGGCAGGAAAAGTACCGCTAGTCCAGTTAATTGTTAAAAATGCTTTACTCCCAAAGGAGCTCAGAAACCGTAATAAAAACCATGCATTGTATTTAACAGAAAGCAGCGAGGAAAAGTTCAGCGTTATTCACTATATCCGTGCCTTGTACGCGCATGTCCCATGCAGCATGTCCTTATACAAAGTCGTATTCATCGGCTGAAATATAATAGTAGTGCGAATGTATAGCCTACTGCCGGGTAATTGAATAAGAGTATTTATCTGAACGAGTTTTTCCTTCTCATCGTTTTCTTTGCTGGGCTAGCATCCATGTCGACGCTACAATAAAGTGAAATTGGAGTTTAAATTACATAGAATAACAACGTCGCTATGTGAGTACTACGCGTTAACTAGGTTTTTTGACGAGCCATACTGATCGAGTTTTCTAGCTGTAATATTGTGGAAAACGGTGTTCGAATTACCACGTGAAGCGAAATTTGACTATTGTCAAATTTTCTCTGATCCAAGATAACTTGGATCGATTAAAGTGCTACCGGACATAGCGTCTCCTTGACGCTTACTGGTAATTTTTGCGGTTGTTCCCCTTTTTAATCCCGTTTCACGCCCTGTTTTGCCTTTTGTGGTCGTTATAGGTTGTCTACGTGTTTATAGTTCTGCTCAGTTTTCCACTTTAAACACGGTCGTCTCGCTAAAAACCGAGGCGGATGAAAACTTTGGGTCCTCGATTAATGAGTCCACTGCAGTTTACGGCAATTCTGCCCGCTCGAGACCAGTTACGGATTCAGCTGGTGGTATGCAGTGTGATGCGTGCTCCCGCTGGTATCACAAAGGTTGCACCGGCCTCCGAGCGAACCAGTACACTATGCTATCATCCAGTGAAAACCTCCTGTTTAGATGTGCTGATTGCTGCACTCAGAAAGCGAAGTGCCCGGCTAGCATCTGTGCTGAATTTAAGGCACTGGCATCCAGGTTCACAGTGGTTGAGAGGGCGTTAGTCGGGCTTGCCTCGCTCAACGCTAAAATGGACTTGATTATGAATCACCTGAGTATCGTAAAGGAGGATTCGGTAACCAACTGTCCCCCTGCTGACAGTCCATCCCTTGGTGGGTCGTTCATCTTACCGGACGCTCCAGTACACATTGAGATAGATGATTCATGTGCCTCGGATGGCATTGTTGACTGTCCACAAATGGAGGGCGAGTCACGGGCTCCTGGGCCAGAACAGAATGGGCGAAAGAGGGCAAGAAAGGTGCGCCAACCCCCCTCACCCAAACCGAGAATTGAGAAAACGCACAAGGTGCAAGCACCTGAGCGGGAAACACCATCTGGTGATGCGAGTTCCTCAGTTTCACCAAAGATTGTTCAGGCAGGGGTAAAAAACCCCAGATGTTCACATCGCGTGATACTCAAACTGCGGCACCTAATCCAAACATATCTTGTCTTCCAGGGGTACAGATCGTGGAGGAAGGCTTGGACGTTGAGTCACGGGCTTTTTCGCCTGGAGGACAAAAAAGAAATCGGAACAGAACTGCCCGTACTCTTCAGGCATGTCCGAAAAGCGTCAAGAATGACGAGATAAACGAGCTGGAGCGTAAGATGTTCGCTACAGTTGCTTCAACGTCGTCTGATAACTTGTGCCCGTCTCGTTTCCTGCGGCTAAGCCGATTGCGGTTCATGTAAATTCCAAAACCCTTGGGGTAAATACACCCTGTCGAGGTGATTCTTTCACGGATTGCAGCGTGATATTCTGTAACGCAGTGGAATCCACTGCTGCACTTCCTGCCGAACGTACACTAGGCTGGCTAGCCGAACAACCTCCTCGTGGTGACAGCTGGGTGGTTCGGGTTTAACCCGTTTCAGCAAATAGTTCGGCAGCAGTGTTTCAGGCTGTGGTGGGTTTTCGCCCGGCAAGCGTTCTCCCTATAAAAAGCCACAAATGTCTGCATATCAACACTGTGACGTGGCGGATGTAACTCGCTACAAAATAAAGGCACTGGCCCGTGGACATCCGGAAAATGCTATCCAACCCACGAAAATCAATCGCTTATTCTCACATTCCTACCGATAACAAACAGTCAATAATTCTGCGGCACACTCAAAAATACAAGCTACATTCATAGACAATTATACATATATACACCCATACACTTACATTCACTGTTATGCCAAACATGTACTCTTTGTACATTTTGATCACACTATGTTAGCTAAACATGATCCTGCCTGTGCAGATGTGCCTCGCAGTGTAGAGAATAAAAGTTTATTTATTTATTTATTTACAGTGGTTTAAGATGTGCGTAACGAAGCTTCTTCCGCCTGGGTTTCCCGGTGTTACTGTCAGGAAACTGACTAGATTGGGTAACGTCCCAGTTAACGCCCCAAACCCTCGTCCGCGCTTACTTCGGGTAGTCCTATCCATCCCGGAGGAACGCAACGAGCTGTTGCGGTTTGTCTTCAAATTGAAGGGTACTAAAGTAAGCTTTCAGCCAGACCTTCCAATAGCGGATAGGCTGAAGCTAAAAGAGGCCATTAAGGACATCAAAACCAGGCGAGCGGCCGGTGAACAAGGTCTCCGTTTGGTGGGTTTTCGGGTGGTCAGCCGGCGGTGTGGTTCCGCCCCACCAGTGCTAGTACTGGTAGAGCACGACCCAGGGCTGGACATCACGAGTACCTTCAGATAGTGCTAAGCAATGTGCGGAGCCTAAGGAATAAGATGTGCGAGATAGGTCTGCTTGTAGGTGGGTCTCATCCCGATATACTTGCATTCACTGAAACG
>CALYDF020004758.1:0-15418 GCA_944474145.2 Dicrocoelium dendriticum | reverse complement strand
TGATTGGTTAACACAGATTGATGCAGGGATGGCAAATTATTTGATGTCTCCATTTGCCGGCCTGGTTCTTTTTATGTTTCGTTTGGTAGGCTTGGTTAATGACTCCCTGCGCTTTACCATAAAAAATACCTCCTCGACTTCTTGTATGGCTTACAATTTGGTACACAATACTCAACATTTTTCTCTTGAATATCACTGGAGATTAAGCAATCCCAACAATTAACTGAGTAGCGCTTCTCATGCTATTTTACTTTATGTTCTATTCCACAATTTGTTCTACCAGTTTATCAAATCTAGGTTTACCTTGATCAATTAAATACGAATTAATTAGCCTATGCAATATATACCCAAAAGATTATGCTTTCAGACACAGAACATTTACAATGACAATCGTTTTGTCCGGTGTACGAATTTACGACACTGTTACGCGGCGTGTTTATAAGACTAGTAAAGCGGTGGGACTTGGTTGATTACGCAAAAGCGACGCTGATTGTTGTTTGCTTCAAGGCGTTCACCAATGAGCAGATGCACATACACAACGAAACTATCTTCAGACATGCTTAATCGGTAGGGCACAAACTATCAACCGACAGGCATCATGGGTGAGGGCTGAAATTCACCCAATACCCTAAACCGTGATGGCATGGTGCTGACAATGATAACAAATGTTTCTCCAGGTGTAGAAATAATTTGGGATTTTGAAACGGCGAGATAATAACGACTTTAGGTAACGTAGGACGGAATGATTTGCAGACTGTGTTTTTCGAAGAAACTGCGATGCATAGTACACCAGTCTATTTGGGAAAAAATATAGAGGATAATTATTATAACGACGTCCAACTTTTGTTACATAGTCCTCTATTCACCCTCTGTAGCACGGGATCTGCAACCACGCTTGACGCAAGATGATAAAGCGCCGATTTTATATGCTGAATTTCGTTGCCAAGGACGAATCGGTTGAACACATCCCAAAGAAAGGGAAGCTATTGTAGATGTATAGGTCTCCTTGGAAGCCAAATTAAAAAAATGATGACCGCACTTTAACTACGCTGGTTTCGGACTCGCTTGCGTAAATGGATACAGTTCAACTCACTTGTAGTTTGCGTCGAATAGTAACAGAACATTTTTTTCCATGATTCTTGCTGAAGTAATCGAGGTGGTTCCGCTGGCAAAGCTTGTCAGGTCAGCGTCACGTTTGTACTGGACTGTGGGATTAGCTTCGCTGGCGCGCCAGACAATTATCGCAAGTCTTGAGGATTTTCTCGATATCCAAACCTATCCTTGGTCACCAGCAAACCCCGTCGCTAATGTGTTTATTCTCGCGACATTTGAATGGGCATCCTGTAGTACGTGCGGCATTTTACACGAGGTTTGCTTGGAATTACCAACCCGGGAAACCAAAACACAAAACCATCGACTAGCTTGGTTATATTTGCATGTAATAAAGGGGTGCACATCGGTGGCTCCTTTAGAAAGCCAAACTTCTGTAAAAAATACGTTGCATTATTAAAACATCTTAGTCTTGAGCTGTCTAATACAGGGTTGTGAAGCTTCGTAGTTGCATTGTATGTAAATGTTGCATCAGGCGAACCAATTCACAGGGGAATCGGTCTCATACCACGTGCCTGCCACCGTGTGATTTCTTGTACCATGAATATGGAGATTGTTTTATTTGCATGCGTTAACTGCATTACCCAACACAGTCTCTAATCACAGAGATCGGTAGCTTGTGTTCCGTGTAAAGAGTAAAACCTTTCTTGCCCATGTAACATTTTCTGGCAGCGAATTGTTGCTTAACGCTACGCGCCGAGTGCGTGATGCAAACAAAGTGCGGTGTAAAATATCTCTTTCATACGGTGGCACAAGACAGCAACCAAACACCAAGGAAATGCGCCACACCGGAGATGGAGGAGCTTACTCGGATCATAACGAATCAAGATGGGTGAGAAGGTGAAGACTTGTTTGTCCTTGGATAACACCATGCCTTCATGAGGATCACAGCATCACTGCGAGTATCTAACGGGTTACTCATTTATAGTGGAAAACGTAATCGAATCATCAGAAAAGAACCGGCTGTAATGAAATCACTTTCTTGGAAATGAAAGGTCATCTAATTTCCTCGGTAAAACGCGTACTAAAATTGGTTTTATCATTTCATATAGAACATGTGAATTAACAATATCGAGCTTTTAACAAGATGACACACAGCTGAAGAAAGGAATTCACAAGTAGTGTTTTGCAAGTTAAGCATGTTCATGCCACTCTCTCAACATAGTGGTGCCCGCGGTTGTTCTGGGTCGGAGCGTCCGGAGATAAGAATATCATCCAAATACGCCTAAATGATAGATATATTCTTTACTAGGTCATCAGTAATACATTGAAAGTTTGTAAGGGACAGAGTTGATGATAATTTTTATAGTGTGTATTGATAAATTCCCGTGTGTGGTGATTCTTATGTGTTATCTAGAATTCTCAACAAGCTTTATATGTGTATACGCGTGACCGTGACCAAGCCTGATAACCTTTACAGCACAAGCAAATGTAACATACAAGTCTTCAACGTGGGATAAGGAATATTTGCCTATTATGGAAGACAGGTTTGCAGTCCTCCTTTAGTGGCCGCAGATTTGCACTGAACCATCCTGTTCTGCAAGCGATATGCTTGGTGTCCTCCACTTAGAAAATTGTACAGGAATTATAATTCCTGTAGCATATAAGCAGGCTAAATTCCTTTTAAACTTTATGCATTAAAACGTATGGTAGTGTTCGTTCTTTGAGAAATTAGTGCTAGGCACTCTCTTAAAATTTAATTGTAGCTGAAAAGCTTTTCGACCTCCCAAACTCCTCTGCCAAAGTCGCTGTGCGCTTTTTCACATTACATTCCAGTTCCAAGACCTTTAATACCCTTTACGGACATTCAGCATATTCAGGAATGCGTCTACCCAAACCCACTCGAGTAGGTTTGCTACATCTTCTGATATTATCTACACAGAAAGTTTGTGTGTCTCAGAGGTTTATTATGAATGGACTAGACATTTGTCTGAAACACTAATCGGCTCACCTGTGTACGTCCGATGTTTAGTGGAACATAATGAGAAGCTGGTGGGTGCATCACAAAATTACACTAAATATAGTCGCCGAGACTCCCGCAATTACCACCATTAATAAATTTATTGCCGAACAATCTCCTCGAGTTTCCAGTTGGGTCGGTTAGGTTAAGCCCATTCCATTAAATAGCAGCAGGTTTATAGGACGTGGTGCGTTGTCGCCTGACAAGTGTTCACCTTTTAAAAACCCACAAATATCTGATAGCAACAATGGGAAGTGGCGGTTGTGTCTCGCCAGAAATAAAATCACTGCCCCGTGCATATCGGAATATTCCTATCCAACCAACGGACATCAATCTGCTATTCGTAAATTTGCGACGCTATCAATCATTCACGAATACAGTAGCAGACTTACAAGCACAAAATAGGTACACACATATACAGTTACATACTGTTGTTCACCTATGCACATACTTTCGCTCTTCCGACAAGCATGTTGTATTGTTACAATTTTTGGTTCACGCTTTGTTACATTAACCTGATCCTGGCTGTAAATATGTGCCTAGCGTTGTGCAAAATCAACTAAGTATTTATTTATTCTCTCGGTGGAAGTAGAGGTCTAAAGCTATTTCGTTGAACGTAGGTTGCACCGGGTATTCGGCTATGCCGAATGCAAATTTGTTTCGTTCGACACACAGCAATCAACCGTTTGGACCTATTTACTTAATATTTATGCAGTTCCGGATGCTGGTCGACTGACCTAAAAAGACGCGCCAAATGTCCAACCTTTCCACAATTAGGGCACACTGTATTCTGATGACAAATTTCAGATATGCATTTGTTTTGATCACCATCTTGGTAATATGTAAACCGTCTTATGTGTACTGACGTCCTTGTTATCTGTGTAGTCACTTCACCAACTGTGCACTTCCGGGTGTAGCATGTGGTCTGAATGAGGACAGTTGTTTGCTTAGATAACCATTTAGACCAATAAAGGAACAAACAGTCTGCCAATTTAATACAATATCTTCTTGTGAAATTAGTTTTCCTGCAGTGTTTATCTCTGCAATGCTAGATATCAGGTAATGAAGTAACAAAATGTTTTCAAATTTGGCGAGGTCAGCTTCATCGCTTTTGCCATCAGGCATATTTAGGTTTGATCGAGTGTTGAGCACCATTAGATATTCTTTCTAGTTCTGGGCGTTTTCAGAAAAGCACCTGGCTGTTAACACGATTTGACTAACACCTCAGAGAACGGTGTACCTATCCAAGGCACGTGCCTCAATTGCAAAGACATCGTCAATGCTTAGTGCCAAGATTTCGCTGGCCTTCTTTAACAAAGGATTGTCCACATAGTTCGACCTTGTATGTTATGTAAGATAGACATTGGGATTTACGTTGGGAAATGATTCCATATATTCAGAAAATTTTCCTTACGAAATATTCCAACTTGTCATAGATGGAGTTTCTGTTGAACATGATCAGAACTGCGGGAGTGCATTCACAAAGGAAATGGTAAGCTCCGTCCCCAAATGATAGGTATTAGTCACGGTAAGTAAACGACAGTTAGTGTATGCTCTATATGGCTGAGTGCCCTAAGGAAGGAAAACAAGTCAGCGACTATCTGACAGAACCTCTCCATACGCATTCGATGAGATTAAGGTTTGGGCGCGCGTGTTTGTGTGTGTGTGTGATTTGGTCTTGAAGTTGCGTGATTATATGACAGGTATAAAATGTAGGACATATCATGAAACATGCGGAAATAACAGTGATTATCTTAACTTCACATTTGTCCGCCTTGTGCCATCAGCGCACAATTTTCCTACAGTCGCACATATTGCACATCGGTTCAAAACTACGGGTCCTTTTGAAGCCCTTGTGTATATTCCGAATATGTTCTACCCCTCATTTATATGGCGCTTATTATTTTTGCTTTGTAAAATACTTTATTTTCTACCATTCCCAGCCAGAAATTCTTTATGCCGAAATTGTTTTTCATGCACTGGCATCTATCTTTACAATGGAAGCACGCAAACAAGCGCCATTAGATATGCATCTTCCGAGTGTTTATGACAACTTCCAAATAGGCAACATGGAGGCCATGGTTGCAAAGCTATTGCTGCCATCAACGGTATTTCTGCCCATCGAAATATAAACAATATCCTTAGAAAAATTTCTGGGGTTGTTAAACATCCTGATCGATTTGCAAGTTTCCTTCCTATCTAAAAAACGTTACGTAAACGTGAGGATCATAAACCTAAGTTGTCAGTGGGTATTCGTCCTCGATTTCTTATATGGATAGATAGGTAGCTAGAAATGCGTTATATGGTTGCAGAGATAATGCTTCTACCACTGTTCTATACAATGAAAGTTCACCGTTCAAAGTTTAGGGAATTGGGAAGCTGGCTTCCTTTCTAGAGTAATAAACTTCTACCGGTGTCCGCAGAGGTGGAATTTATTTTTTAATTCGAGTTGTGGCCACAGCATAAAGAAGGTATTTAGAAGGCGGAATGTCGTGCCATATGCGACCCGCAACCGTGCTTAGGCTACGTAATATAAGCATAGCTACTTGTTCCAGTCCTCTTAAATGTAGCCCACAAATTTGTGACCAATTTGGTAGCAACTTGTTAGACTCACTCGATCTTCTTCGTCTCGACTTAGTTGGTCGAGCAGTCTGCTTACTCTAGCGTTGGTATACTAATGGAAAAGAAGCGGCGAGTGGTAACCTCTGCAGACCAAGCACAACATTGTGGGTGAGCTTCCAGATCAGGCGCATTCCATCTCCGTGCGCCCTGTTTGCTACACAGCGACCGAAGAAGTGGCGGTAGCTCGTTGATCTAAATTAGGAACAATGTAGGCCCAGCACTGTGTCTTTGGATATGTCACTGGTTGAAGCACACCATTCAGTTAGATGGATATCGGCTTGCACTCACCATATTATTCTAACGCGAAACACGTGAATTCCCTAATGCAATGAAGCAAAAACACCAAAGGCAGCATGTGCAGGAGCACCTAATACTTCACCTTGATGAAGCTCCTATGAAACGGAGAAAATTACGTCTACACCCTTCCCGTGGTCCACTGCTTCTAACCATTCCAGCTTCGTCATGAGCCGGCTAGTGATGCATGAACGGCCTGGCATATAATCATGATGCGCAGGTGTCAGGAAAGCTTTTACTTCGAGCAACTGTACTTAAACCTTTTCACAATCTTGTCTACAACCTTGCTAGAAATATGGGCCAAGCAAATGGTTCTTCAGTTGTCCAATTTGCTTTGGTCGTCGTTCTTCAGAATGGGCCTTACCACAGAGCATTTGCGATCGAACTGCAATAAATCATAGCACAGTAAACTATTGAACAGATCAGGCAAGGCAGACGAGACTATCGCAGATAAGATCTACAGAATAAGGGGATGAGTCCGGTTAGGTCCAGCAGGATTGGTGCCATCAAGGTTGGCGAGTTGATGCCGACATCATCTACTCCACAATCTAGATAGTTGAGTTCTGTAGGGCCGGTGTGCACCGAACCCGGTAAATATAATTGGTGCTTTGCAAACACGGAAGCAAAACGCGCTAGCAACGCAGAAGCATGTTCTGTGCTAGAGGTTAGGGGATTTTCGTCCTCGTCCTGTATCACATTAGGTCACGTGTCGATTTCAGGCGTCGCTGCGCCCAAACAAAGATTTTATTCGAGACAGCATATGCAGCGGGTGTCATTCTATGTAACCTGCATACGCTTGTTACATTTTGCACAGTTGCATAAATACATTGTCTATTATTCGCCCCCTTAGTCTTTGGGTTATCCAAGGAGGAGGAATTCGCCTCACAATTTCACGGCTGCAGAGCCATTTTAACGTATTCCTTGACGAACCAAGGTGGCTGGACTGGTCCGACTTTCCGACACTTCAGTGGAACAAGTCGTATACACAGTAATGTTTCTACTTTTATCACATTCCAAGATCTTCAATAGATGCAATTTGCGGTAAAGACGAATAGACTCGATTTGTAGCTTAGGTTAGACCACCACTTTCAGTTTTGCGATATTTAGTAAGTGGCTACAATAGACGGTAATACGGTATAGTTATATCTATGTTAGCTAGGTGTATGAGTGGTCACTTACTGCTAGTTTCCCTCGAACCTGAAGTCAAAAACCTTTCCACAGTTTTAATCATATTATCTAGGCTCGAGAGCGTTAAGCTCGGCTTTACACGTTTGCCATTTGTGTTGCACTGCTCCACTTTCAATAAGCAAGTCCACGAACTCTGTTTAGACATCACAACGTTGAAGTTCAGGCCAGCGTCTGCGATGGCAATTTTAATCACACATAAGTGAAAAATAAGACGACCCAACTAGCTTTGGAGATGCATCAACTTATTCAATCAAAGTCTCAGAGAACTTTGATAAAATGCATCACGAACAGCCCGCTTAACCTCAAGTGTTTTAAAGAAAACAGCTGCTCACACTGGTCTTCATCACTAAGGTAGGCGCCAATAGGACTTTCACACAGAGATGACCGGAATTAAGTCAAGGCGTTACCTCGGTCGGTGGATACTCTATTTTAGCGGAAGCCCGGTTATACACCTTCTCTATTTCCTGAACGTTCATAAAGATTTTCGCTACATATGGTACTGTTCCAATACGTATGGCCAGTTACTTGTAAATAGGATAAAGTTCATAACGATAGTTCATAAAACCGCAGATATTGCTGAATGCTGCAAGCAAACCGCTATGGGAACAATGGTTTTTGTTTGTTTTTGGCAGTTATTATGTCGTTCTGTAATCTCTAACCTCTATCATTTTGTTCCTGTCGTCGTCAGACCAGTAGAATTCGCTCTTTCTACGGATGAAACCGCTTCTATCGGCACAGTAAGTTTGGTTGGCGCAGAAGGCAATAATAATCCTATGCACGCTTTTAAATATTTTCAATTAAAATATAGATGATGTGATGTGATTTGCATAGTAATTGGTGTTTTCCTAATTTTAGGGCAATATCATGGAATATTTTACATTTAGTTTACTTTTGTAATTTAAGGCAATTAGTTCCTACAGAAATTTGAAAAGAAAGGTAGAAAGACGAAGGCTGGTAGATGTATGCATTTCGCATTATCTCCTCAGTACCATTAAGAATAATCGGTATGCAAATATATACTTAACCATATGTGTGACCAAATGAGCATGCGGTGCAAAATAAATCACGGGAGTTCCACCCCTATGTCCACGGCAGACTTAAAGTTTTAATTAATTGCTTTTGAACACACAGAGCCGGCTTCATCCGGCTTATCGTAATGACCTCGGCGAAACGGAGGGAGCGGGGATTAGGTTGAAGTTGCACGAGTGTGTACGCTGAGCCAAGCTCTATCCGGCGACGCGTAGTCAATAGGTGTTGAGCTATTGTGGAAGCTGGCGGCTTGCGCAAGCACGGAAGTTCAATGGGACTGGGATGCTGGTCAATTTCACATTGAACCCACCTAGGCACGTGTTCCTTTGCTCTAGAAGTAAAAGAACGGTTGGTTCCGCCCATGTGGTAGTCCACGCTTTTGAGTCTTTAGTGACCTATATAACTACGGATTAATGTTGCCAATTAGAATCCAACAATTATAGCTGTCACTAACAATCAGTCCATGAAGGGAAACCTTTTCAGAAGAGCAGCTATGCCAGATTCAATGTCGGCTACATCCTTCATCTTAGTAGGTCGTTCACATTTGCTCATGTCGTTGAGTATGCTGCCAACTTTTTGATCGTACTCGGCTAATTCATGACCAACACATCAGATCCCTTATCCGGTTTCATCAAAAATACGTTCTGAGTAAGCAGTTCACGCGGCACCTAATGCTGTCGGCTTGTAATTGTGTATTTTTTAGTCAATGTCACAGTCATAACTTCGTAGGCCATACCGGCCATTTTGTTTCTAAACTAAACGACACTTTCAGGAATGGATGATTGAAGCTCCTTACGTCGATCCTATCAAGCATAAATGCGCCGCAGTATAACATGGGTCGCTGGTTAGAGAGTATATTTTTGCCCCTGCGACAACTATGCAATCCATATAGTCTTAAAATCCTTTTCAATTTATCGATGACTTAGATGACATCAACCTCTCCGAGAGGGTCATGTGTTACTTGGATATGGAATCTCTATTCACCAACGTCCCACTACAAAAAATGTTGATTACATATGGGAGCCAGCTGAGCAATGTAGTTATTTATTACCAATTCCAGTCGACTATTTAAAAGATTCCTTATTTCTGTGTACAGCAAATATTGACTTCCACTTTCAGACATCCTCATCAGTCGCAGGGATAACGGGATCATTAAAAGGTTTATCTACAGAAAAGCGATCTGGTCCGGCCAATACCTGCACTTCACCAGTTTCACACCAGTGCGGTACAAGTGGACCCTTGTGAAAACTTTAGTTAGTCGTGCTAGATGAATTTGCTCGGCTGATTGTCTAGCCGACAAGCTAGAGTTAATTACAAAAACACTCGTTTCAAATGGTTATCCACGTAGATTTATAGAGAGATACAGTCAACAGCTAGGCCTGAAAGACTTGGTGCATACGACAGCCAAGAAAAGATCTATATCGAGTTGTCTTTCAAGAGTGACATTGCTGTATTAAAAACCACAAAACGTTTATTCTCTGCTACGCAGAGAAGTTACTGTGTTGCTCAGGTTGTGCACATCAATAGAACCTGTAAATAGTCTGGGCCTCCAACGAAGGAGGCTCAACTGATAGGGGCATATGTAAATTCGTGTGTGACTGTGGAGAACGTCACATAGGCAGAACCAACCGTTCTTTTACTTCTAGAGCAAAGGAACACGTGCCTAGGTGGGTTCAATGTGAAATTGACCAGCATCCCAGTCCCATTGAACTTCCGTGCTTGCGCAAGCCGCCAGCTTCCACAATAGCTCAACACCTATTGACTACGCGTCGCCGGATAGAGATTGGCTCAGTGTTCACACTAGTGCAACATCAACCTAATCCCCGCTCCCTCCGTTTCGCCGAGGTCATTACGATAAGCCGGATGAAGCCGGCTCTGTATGTTCAAAAGCAATTAATTAAAAGTTTAAGTCTGCCGTGGACATAGAGTTGGAACTCCCGTGATTTATTTTGCACCGCATGCTCATTTGGTCACACATATGGTTAAGTATATATTTGCATACCGATTATTCTTAATGGTACTGAGGAGATAATGTGAAATTCAAACGTCAGTTAACCTTGGTCTTCTTACCGTACTTTTCATACTTTGTAATCTATCATTTTGATAACCAACTCTTCGATTATTTGTGCTACACTTACCATATTTAACTGTCCACGGGAGGTCGTATGCAATTTCTTTCTTTCGCGTGTAAATAGATTAGCATTATTTCAATTTTCTTATCAATAGAATATACCGTGATTTCCCGATGGCTTACACTATTACACTTTTGCAGTAACAAGGTGGGAGTTTTTAAGGCCCATACATTTCTGAGAACTATGTTCAATCACCAGGAACCGCGCATGAGTATGGTTTTATTATTTCTTCTTATACACCTTCATTTTAATCCCTTTGCCTACAAATGATAATTACCTTTTTTGTTTCACCTCGAGGCTGGTAAATTAGCGATAATTTGACCGTTGATCACGTGAGACAGAATTAACATAGCTACATAATTGTGACTGCTTTGGTCAACTCACTTACCTCACAAACGTTGAGAAACGTCGCTATTGCGGATATCCCGTTTGCAAACTCTTCCCACACTGATACGTTCGAGTGCAATAGGCAAATATTCGATATTATTTTGCGAAGTGGTCTATGCTAACGACATTGTTAGAAAAATGACACTTTCTGGTGCACTATAATTAAACTTTACGATTGGATCAAAACACAATTTTACAACTGATAAATTTGTGTTCCCTTTCACGGAATAATTCATTTGATTTATCTCACAAAAACCAGCGCTTTGTTATATGTTGATGAATAGTATATATGTTTAGACACCTCTGTAATAGTACACGTTTTAAGCTTACCTTGAAACAGATTTTGATAATTGTCTCTTATAGAACATAAAGCAAACCCAAACAACCGTATATTTTCTGTTAATGCTCTCAGTCTATTGCAAATACACATTGTCAATAATTTAGCGTTCTCATAGAAACCAATTAATGCATTTTTAAGGTTAAGAATTTTTGTTCAATGCGTTGAAAGTAATACACAAATTAAAAATTGAATCATCTCTATCGTTATTGGACAGGAGTGCATAAACTTACAACTTTTTCTCAGCTGTTGCACTACACTTTTAGCATTGTCTCTTTGAAACCAACTCATGACGTCAAACGTTTAAATACTTTATCCAAAGAAAAGATGTGCTTTGTTTACTGTTGCTGTAACATCACTTTCATATAAAAATCAGATGCTAACCGCCGCATCAAAATTTATCCTTTTAACAGCTCTCTCTCTTTAAATCTCCCAACTGCCTAAGAATACCGGTCGTGTCAATTTGCAGTTACCTGGATCAATTACTTCTACACCCCTTTTATGAACAACAAATACAAATCTGGGTATGGAAATAAGTGTCTGAATGCGCAACTAAATTAAATTTTTTGCACCACGTTGTATGGCGTTTCTGTTTAATAGCGTCCGCCGACGGTCTCATGCACTTAAACCATTTGGAAAATCAACTAGACCAAGCCGAACGAATAACCCTTGAAGAAGCTAAATGAAGGTATTTACATTAGCTTCTGGAGATTCGTAGCGGATTCCGTCCACCATAGGTTTACATTTTGGAACACAGGTTACAATGAGTCAGGACTTGAATCTATGATGAGTGACCCAACTCCCACATATGTTCTATTGCCAGGATATCTTTGAGTTTATGAACCGTGTGTAGGTGCGTTGTCATGATGCAACTATATCCATCGTGTCCGAGTCCTTGTTCGAGGCCTGGCTACAGCTTCCGGCATTTGTGGATGACATTGATTGGCATACAAATTTTCGGAGACGGCGCGTTGCCGTACGAGCTGTAAATCAGTCACCTGACCGGTACCAGGCAGGAACAAATTCACCATGTACTTGGCCACAATGCGCTCATGCCGGAATCGCCGAGGCGGTGACCTAAAAGCTGTTGTTAACTGATCCGAAATTTACTAGCTTTCTGGCTTGAAACTATACACGCAGTTCCCACCACTACCGTCGATCTCCCAAACGGCATTGAAACGTTCAGCATTAAGTTTGGTAAACTTACGCGCCACACCAATTTATTAGAGCTGCTGTCTGGTGCTTCCAGATAAGGTACTAAGGGATCAAAATGCTTTCTGAGACCGAATTACTCTTGTAGGTTGGTTCAATTTGATTTGTATGACATCCCGATCGATTTCGCCATATGTTCCATAGTCGTCTGCACGTTCTCTTCCGGCATCGCTTGCACAGCAGCAATGTCTTCCGCAGTCGTGTATTCCACATGTTTGACTGCACGGTGACTTATCATCCAGGGACCGCCTACCACACTTGAATTCCGCAAACCATTAAAGCACAAGTGTTTTTGAAGGCACATCATCATAAATGCAGCACGCAATCTGTCCATACTATAGTGCTGTTTTAAGTCACATTTGTGCTCATAGAATATTATCGCCCACCAGTGACATCAACTAAGTTCCATACACATATTAAGATTATGGGAACCTTATGACTTGAGATTTGACGTGGCAAATGGCTGATGAACATCTCGGCTAAGAACTTCAGCGTCAGGTTTTACCGCTGCCACATTCCCGAAGGATATATCACCCAAAATCGAACGTCTTCCTACACAGATATCCACGCGCGATCTTGTAATTAGGTACTTGTCTGCCTTCAACTTCTCTGAACATGTCATATATTAAGTATCACTCGTCGGACAATAGACGTTTAATATAACAAACAAAATCCATACAATTTATGCTATAGTTAAGCTTTCTAAACTACTCGTTCGCTCACCGTCAAAATACTGCAGCATTCTATATGCAAAATTGTAGGGTAATGAAATTGCTATGGCGCATCTGCAGTGGTAATTTTATAAACATTTGATTAGGAAACACTCCGCGATGAGTTATGGAAAACGTTGCAATGAAGTTCAACTCGAACCACTTTGGATTCGACGCATGAAAGCAACCATATTGATTTTCAACGTGCTACACAACAAAACATACGCCTACCTGCCTACACCCAAATTACGACATGGCTCAACAAGATGGTTTCGCAATAAGCATTTTCCACCTGATAAATCAAAGGTTAGATATAAAGTTCTCCCTATCTACTTCCTGGTCTGATTAGCTATCTGTGCAATAAAGTGGCAATGATACTCAGGTCATGTGACAATGTGACAACAGTTAGAAGCAAACTCTCAATCTACCTTGATTTATGTACCAAACGCACTAAATTAGATGGAAAGAAAACCTTCGATGAGCTAATCGAAAATGGTCCCAAGAAAGCTATACCCCAATGTTTTAAAATGTAAGCTTTCACCGAAACCATCCACCAGAGCGTTGCCACATGAAATGCATACATCAATGTTGCACATATGCATGTCACTCATGCAAAGGAACGAACAACGCTGTTGCGTTAAACTTTCAATGAACAATGGGTTATGCTGGGTACCAAAGGATCTGCTTGAAAGTCCCGAAGGATGGTGAGGGTACAAACTAGAATTATCAAAATGTAGGTTAATTGTCCGTCAGACCGTTTATCTAGTAAATACGCTACCGGATAATTGTAGTGTTGTTGGGAAGTGCACGCAATCAACGAAGCAACCTAGGGAAGTTTTCGTATTTGTACTCCGTGAGAAAAGTATAAAAGAGAATGCTCATTTCTGTACCGCATCCTCATGATTATGTAACAGGTTAATCCGGTTTGGATAAGCAATTTAAATATTTCAAAGTTTCACAGTTTAGGAAAAAAATTTATGGGGACCAAGGGCAATATCCAATCGTTTTTTGAAAATAACCATGGTGGGGGAGGAAATAACAAAATTTGGAGAGAGTTCCAGGGTTGCCAAACCCGAAGAAAAAGAAAATTCCGCCGACATTTCAAAAGCTATAGTGTACAAATAATTCCAGTGGTTATGGCTGAGTTCCAGCACGTGAGGGCATGCGTGAGCTGCGCCGTTGCAGACAGAGTTTCTCACATCAGGAAAGATACACGTCTTATAATTATTAACGGCTGAGGTCTATAACTTGAAATCATTGAGCAATCTTGAGAATGGATTACCGTTCACATTTTCTTGACAAGTCATTTGAACCTAAGCAGTGTGGTTAATCCCGAAAAGTATGGCTCTGTCCACATACGGGCCGTAATAAACTGATGATTAACATTCATGCGAAACCTAATTTGTGAATTTATGTTAGAATGTATTGTACCTTTTATATGCTTTCTATCTGGAGTAAGCTAATTACCAGGAAGAAAGAAGAAATGTAGCACTGCAGTGGTTCGGGTTAAAATACGGTGCTCTGTTCAGGATATGTTGTTATAAATCACGCGAAACGTAATCAAATTGCTTAGTGTAAGTTACAGACAAAACTCTGTGCTAAAGCAAAGCAACTGGATGGGGTGCATAGCTATGCAGGCCACAAAGTAGAAAAAATATTTGGCTAAGGTAACGAAATAAGAGGAATAAAGCAAAGCGCACCGTACGTGACGTGACAGCGTTTCACCAATATTTCCGATTTATTTAAAGTGGGAGTAGGATGCAAGGGTTTACCGAACAATCGACGTCAATCAAAATGACGCCCCCGTCACATTCCCTAGGTGGCAAACAGCCCCACCCTTCCCCCAGGAAAGGTCAATGGGCACGCGTCCTGAATGCGTTATCTATAGAGAAATCACTGCAATCGTCATCGCCTCTATACCATTCCACAGCCATATTGTCCCCTTGGGCAACATAATTAATCTGAACGGCCAAGGAGTTGCGATGTGGGACATACAAGATAAGCCTACTCAATTACTTTGAGCCGTGCTTGCGCCGCTAACTTGTGCAAGTGTGTAGGTATGCGTGTTTAGCCCGGCGCTTTCAGCCAATAAAACCCCAGACGAACTAAGTCATAGGGGATGCAGTTGGGACGCTTCAGCTCATACCAGGGAGAGTGTCGCCGGCCGAAGCACCATTTGGGACTTTGTTTCTCTGTCCGAGGAAGCGATTCCCCCCAACCAGAACGAGAGTCGGAGTTTGAAGGACGATTTTGTTGGTATAGCGAGCTAGAGCCAAATAAGTTTGCAATATGATTTTGAACGTAGAGTTAACCTAATTGCATGGTTGGTTTGAATTTTCGGCACTTATGGAAAGCGAAGAACCCCATACTTAATGGGTACGAGGTACGAGACGATTAGATGAACGTCTCTTGTACACTGAAGTTGAACGTGAAAACA
>CALYDF020004757.1:0-15460 GCA_944474145.2 Dicrocoelium dendriticum | reverse complement strand
AAGACAAATTTATAGTAGGAAAAATGAAACCATTTGTTTCGTATTGATCAAATATTTCATCTTCAAATCCGACGTTGTCGGCACACATTTTGCATTTTGATTACATTGTGAATTATACAATATATAGCTTTCAACGAGTTGCTGATTTATGGCAGGTAAAGGCAAACAAATATATTATTAATAATGGTTCGTGTATCCGCATATTAATTACATAGTAGACTAAACTATATCACCGCATAAGATGGAATTTCCGCTTTACTGCTACTATTAAGTTTTGACCCCACAGTAAAAATATAAAGCAACTAGTACATCGATGCCATTATTAAAATATATACGGCTTCCACATACAACATACTAAACGTGGCATTACTCGAAGTTAAAAGACACTGGATTTAACCGCATATGGACACTTAGGATTTGGTCATTTTAAACTGGTTGATGTTCTTGTGTCATAATGAGCTCTACCGTTTTCTGGGGAGTAGTCAGCTGCTGGTGTTAATTCAATGAGGGTTCTTAGAAAAATTGCAATTGATATTTTGCAAGTTTTCAGCAACTAATATAGGTTCGAAACTATTACTTCAGTTAACACCTATGGGTAGTGCTGTAATTGCTTAATCATAGCGATTACCTTGGGTAACCGTTAAGCTCCTATTCGGCTTTTATCTAACTATTTTGGACAGCACGGATAAGATTTCCATTGCCAATAACCTAATAATAATGAACGCAGCCCTTCGAGACATCACATGTTAGTTAATGTTCCGAAGTCAGTTGTTAGCCGAATGCCAGGGAGAAATGATACGCAGTTTAAGGCACCTGCACTGGAAAATACCCCAGGCATGCCACCGAGTTATAATAGCAAGTAAAGTAACATCATTACTGCCGTACAATACATAACTCTCCAGCTTGCGCTGTTCAACTTAGTTCAGCGTACTAAATTAATCATAAGTTCAGCACCTAGGAGCGATCTCTTTCTTGATCCCGTAAGTTGAACTTGACAACTCATTTAATGCCACAAACGGTTGCTTGCTTCCTGTGACGTCGTCTCACAGGTTCACCAACTTATGATGCAGCAATATTGAGCTAGAATTTATCCAAAGTTTGAAAAGTCTGCAATCCTTCCGGACAAGGTGCATTTTGATAGCTTTTTGAGTGTTGTAATTGAACCTATGGCAACAACACACAAGCATCCGACTAGACCACAATCCAAGTGTATGCTCCATATCTATCTGACGTTCAGTGCATAATGGCCGTATCAAAAACGTTCACTTGCGCAAGTCGGACATTTAAAAGATACACTTTTCACATTGTTAAATTGACTGTTGAAATATTGGCTAATATTAATTCGAAAATGTGTGTCACATTCATGTGGTGTACTTTTATCTATAATTGACTGCCACAGAAACACTAGTCGGCGATTTACGTGTTCTTTTATTGCATAAACTTTTCAAGAATGCGCCATCATTTTCTTACTAATGACAAGGTGCAACACGGTTTATTAAGTGTACCACAAGTTTGGCTTAGTATTAAATTGCAAATAGCAGAGAAATCATCATATTATCACCCGTCTGCGGGAGAATACTTTAGCCAGGTATTTGCTGATGCATTTTGAATACGTTCGTATTCTCTCATTTAATGAAGCTAATAATTATTGCAAGCATATCGTTAACATCTAGCAATAGTCGTCATAGCTCGCAAATGTTCGTTTAAATTAAGCCGTCTGCTACTCCAACCAACATTTGCAGATGCGAAATTCAATAGTTTCTGTACGTCGTATAATTTTCATGCGTTAATTGCACAATTATCAGAATATTGCAATGTTAGCTGTTTATAATGGCGCCTAAAAGAATATTCGATTTGCTGCGCATTTCTTATTCATGGCTTGTCTCATATCGACCTGAAACCTCTGCACAAATTCCGACTTTCGGACGTTGGAACTATTATTATTTGCAAATATATCACACAGCCCTGTAAATATATGTTGCCATTGAGCACAAGGAAATTTGGAAATATGGACCAATATGCATGTTTTCACAAACGCAAGCCGCCTGCAGATGTCACTGTCCGTCTGTATCGTGGCCGAAATTTTAATGCAATTAAGTTAGCTAAAATTCACTTATCTGTAAACAAACTACCAGTCATTATGCGGTGAGTGCACACCAACGGGGAATTCACATACAGCAACGCATGCTAAACATTGTAGATGAAACTTGGAGGATCTAATGTCACGTTGTCGTTTATCCAGTGTTTCCTACTTAGAATGATAAGCTTTAGTGTATCATTCCTGCGAATGCTCTAGCGAATTGGAAATTTGTTCGTTATGGTTTTAAAACCGTGTATCTATATAATGAATGCTGTCCGGCGTTCATAATATGACTGCGAACCTAGAAACACACTAATTGTTTGTGTTGTCATTATGTTGAGTTCTCTTTGCACCAGTCATTTGATACCATGGGCGAAAACCTTTCACCACCTTCACTGAACGACGTGAGAGTACAGCACTTTTACCGATGTTCTCTGGCATGCATGACTAAAGGAAATAATTCACGGCAGGGCGTCTTTCTTAGCGTGTGGTTCACATAATAATGTTTCGCGGGTTTAGTGGAACATATTTTGTTTATTTGACAGCAGTTCCTAGAGATTTTACACGTAATTAAACAAATAAACTAACTAGTGTATTCCTCAGTGATCCGAGGTGCAATCGTACTAATTGGTATGTTCAATGTGTACAGCAGCGTCGCGGAAGTTATCATTTTGTTTTACAATGGATCGAACGCAGATACTAACATAAAAGGCAGGATTAATTCATTAAAGAAAGTAATATACCAGGAACAATAACCTATACATATTTAAACAGATGTCACGTTAAAGTAATGCGGTCAGTCGTGGAACCGTCCCAGGGGACTTGCTTCCATGCAAGGAATTTCCTTGAAAGACTTCTCCCAAAATAGCTGCTCGCAAATTGTGTGGCTTGACAGCCGAAGGCAAATAATCGCACCATTTGTCCATAGGCAAAAGTCGCATAAGGAATCAGTTACTGCCATCACTGAATTCAAGTATATGTTTCTGGACGGTTATTTTTAAAATATAATGGGAACTGATTAGTACTGCAGACCAAATGTAACGAAAGGGTTCACAGAACATTATTAGGAATTAATCAATTTGTGGGGAAAGTTACGAGAATAGTTCCTGACGTCAAACCAGTATATAATTTTACTCTCAGGTTTTAAGCAAAAGACAGCCTGGTATGAATTAATTTTGAGAATTGTAAAACCACATACGGGGTAGCATTAATAAGTTGCATAAAAGGAGGTTTGTCGCAGCTTAAACTAGTTGCTCTTTTTTCTCTGATACACTCGATTCGATGTTCCCCGTTGTCATACATGATCCGGCCCTTCTTCATACGGCTCTTCATCACCATGTTGACATTTTACAAACAATTCACTCTGACCGTTCACAGCTAAGTATTTATCATCCTCTTGAACATGCAAATATGTGCAATATATCTAATCTCTTTTGGCAGCTTATTCCATATGGAGCCATACCTAAGAATACATAAATATATCCTTATGCTTTCCTCGAATGTAGGTAAATCGAATGTACACACATTATTTCGAAGTTCATATCTGGTATTTTCCCGAAAATGCAATTGATAGGTTCCAGCTAAGCTTTCCGCAATGCGAGTTTGTGGAAGAAAGACAAATTGAATGACATTCTTCGTAATCACATATATTCAAGATTAAATGCTTGCACCTATCTCTGTATGAAAGAGCGATTTCATGGCCAAATATCTGCTTCACAAAGGCTTGTTGGACGTTTTCAATGACTCACAAGTCACCCCTTCACAACTTAAAGAACATAACACAGCTACATTCAAGCAAAGGCCTGGTACTGGTTTTGAAAGCAATTTGTCCGGTTTCTTTCAAGGTTAGCAGGTGGCATATTAGCACAACCGATTACCTAGCATTTTTCACGATACGATTTATATGTTCGTTTAAGTTTACCGAACTAGAATTTCTTAAACCTAAGTCGAAAACAGACTGGCTGATGGGAATGACTTCCTTATGAAGCCTGAAGTTTTTGCTGCTGTTTGACATCCAAGCGCTAGAATAATACACTTCAGTGTTGCAAATGACATCTGCCATATATCAGCTCATCTCTCAATAGCTTTAAGTGGCTTATGATATTGTTAAGTTCAGAGGTACGCTGAACAAATGGGAACGTGTAAACTACCTTTCAATTATCAGCAAACAAATAAGACTTCCCAAATTGTATAACAGAAACGAAGTCATTTATATAGAGTAAGAAGAGTAACAAAACTAAGACAATGCACTGTAACACTCCACTTGTGTTCAGATGAGGTGAAGACGTGAAACCAACGATATCCACAATTTGCGACCGTCCTAGTAGTTACTAATGGATCCAATAGCTAGGCGAATTTGTAACACCGTATTTATTTAAATTATATAGCAGCTTTTATGTGCGACACGGCCAAGCGCCTTTTGCATATCGAGGAAGATGACAATGCACTGAAGACCTGTGTCAATTGCTATTGTTAGATGGGTAAGGAAGTCAAGTTGACAAGTAACAGACTACCGGGACTTCAGCGAGTCATGCTGTGAAGGTTAGAGAAGTTTGTGCGCTATTATGAACGAAATCAAATGTTCCTTAACAATTCTCTTTAGCATGTGTGAGAGAACGGCTGTGTGACTAATAGGGCGGTAGTTCCGGATATCAGTTTTCGAACCGGACTTGTGGCGCGGTATAACAATGGCGGTTTTCCAACATTCGGGATATTGACCAGACTTGTTAGACAACGAAAAGTAATTAAGAATATAAGAGGAATATCATCTCTACCGTGTGTGACTAAAGCAGAGGAGATCCCACCGGGGCCACTGCTGAAATCACTTCGATTGTTGGAGGAATGGTTTTTAACAAACTTGCCAAGTTCAGTGAACAGTTCAAATATCTGCTTTTATCATTCGTTTACGTTTGGCAAAGCTCTATGTTACACAATCTTATAAGTGCTTGTGTTTGCTGTAAATTAGGTTTGCTCACATCAGCGTCAATCTTTCGGGCCTTTCTACAGCATTGCCTGGGTGAAAAAACAGAATATATTTGTTACTTCAACTATACTCAGCTTATTTCATGAACACTGATATCGCTTCCATCACCACGGTTCACGCATTTTCCTAGACCATTCTGGTCTAAGTGAAACTGTTCTTATAAAATGCCAAGGTTTTAAGCTAATGCACGTAGATCTGCCGGTGGATTCCCAGGTCCAGCAACACCGAAAGAATGGTCCACCATTCTCATTTCGTTTACGTTTACTTTCAACCTACAAAATCAAGGTAGCTAAACGCAACTTGACTACATGTCAGTTGACGTCAAGGATAAATCGAACTGCTGAGTATTGCAGTGCAGATAACAGCAATATGTACAGTTACAAGCTTGAAATTCATGCGCAGTTCCGTCGGCTGCTTAGGTAAAACCATAGTAGATTTCCTTACGGGTTTAAAATTAGTATGCATTGGTGGCGTGTACTAGGGAAGACAAGGTTAGGACTAATGTAATTAAGTCAGAAGGTAGAACGCTGACTTTGGCTTCAATATTCTTAAAGAAATTGGTACCGGATTTTAAAACGCCGAAATACTGATTATAGCCAGTCGAGTTCTTAGTTATTACCGACCGGCCGGTAAGGCGCCCTGCTAAGTTGCTGTTAAGATGAGTACATATGTTTCGGATTGCGTGGAATAAAGCAACGGACGCAGTAACTGATAACGCGCGATGAATACACCCACAGGTTTCAGCTTGGGATTCTATGCATGGAGTCGTAATCCCATGACGTACTTTTAGGCCAAATCTTGAGGTTGGTCCCCTGGCGTGCGGTCGTGTTTTAGCCACGGCTGTGAGATGGGGGTGAACATAAACATTGTGCGCCTGTCTGATAATTGAGGTAGCTATTTGTCCGGACGACTGTCGTGATAGGTCGACATGTTGATTAACGAATCTTGCTGCCTTTTGGACTGCTTGGAACAACCGAAGTTATCCTGAATTAGCCCGTTAACGTCGCGGCCTACACATGTTCACTGGAGTAGGTGTGGCCTTAGCCCGCAGAAATAGGTACTTCAGCGTCGGATGGTATTTACTTTGCCGTTGGCCACGATTAACTACAGCAGATTTTGGCTTGACTACTGTTTACTGTGTCTAAGACAAACTTAATTTAATGCCGTTCGTCGCCCACTTGAATCCTGTGAAATACCTTGCTTTCGTCGGCCAGCAGTAGAAAATGTGAAGCCATTTTCCTCACTGGAGCAGTGATGGTTGCCCAAGCAGTAGTGATCCTAGTGCTTTACCTTCAGGCATACCAGACCCTAATGCTATGTGCACGAAGAAAGAACTCTGGAATCAGACCATTAATTGTCGTTGCAGGAATAATTGGCTACCAGGCAAAATTGAGGGGAGCTGGTCCCCTAGTTTCAGAGCTTGGAGAATACAATCCCACTATTCAAACAATCTAATTTCCAAGCAGATCACATCAACCCCTTCTTTATCCCAGGATTAATTTACACAATCGTTGTTGTGCACGATGGCTGTCGATGAAAGCCTTGTTGATCGAGAGTATTGGGTACAAATTTCTAGACAGCACGACTACGTGTCGACATCGATCCATCACACGACCTTAGATAAACAACGGGAGAAGAGAAACTGGGCGGTATTTCGAGGGCAACGTCTGGCTTCTGCCTTTGTGTATCTGCGTTATTATACCAAGCTTCCTTATGGCCAAAACCTCGTTCCGGTCTAGGCATTGCTGAAAGTGCATGACTTAAACTTTTGCAAATTCTCTTGCTTCTACTTCCAGTGCTTCTGGGTAAATATTGACGAAACCCCGGGAGCTGCATTTGCACCAATTAATCTATTTCCGCAACATGGCTTCGCCAGTAAAACAGATTGCTTCGGTCCTGTAGGCGAGAAAACAAAACTGGAAGTTCACCTACAAATATATCGCTTTAAGTTGTGGAAAACTTTTAACATCACAACGCGTTTGATGATTTTACAACTATTTTTTAACCCGTAGCCATACGGATTAGAGGCTTTCCATGTCTTGACGTATGACGGAATTTGACATATTTGTTAATGGTTAGCGCTTAGTGTTTCCGAATTATTGTGCTTGTGTGCGGCTTTGTCATCTCAGCAGTTGCGTCACTTTTTTACGCTGGAATGGTAGTTGTCCCATTTATTTGGCATTAATGAAGGACTATATTATCCGTAGGCTACTTTGAGTAAAGCCATCCATTATTCAGTTCGCAGTTTACGAAAAAAATGTTTTAGGCTCACTGCGAAACATTTCTTTCTGATGCACCACTAGTCAGTTCATGCCTTTACTAACCAATACGTAGCACGTGACTTCCGATTGGATTTCTGCGAAGAACGACTAGGCTGTGGCACCGAAGTGTTGGGCAAAGATTTTTTGTGTTTAATGGTGCCCATCCTCATGGGGTTCTCATGACAATATATGCATAAGAGATGAAACAAAATGAGCGGACTGTATGATCACCGCGACGCAGAAGTACAGTCTGTAACCAGTATATAACTTAAAATCGCCTCGCTGGTGAACATGTTATCTAGAAAATATATCGCTCATTACTTGTTCTGAAACGAGTTGGTGAAGTGTTGCAAAATTACAATGCTGGGTAAAAGCTTTACCACCACACCTTTGCATTTTCGCGAAATGTAGCAGGGGTTTGTAAACCATTTAATTGAAATTATCCATGACAGGGATGTGGATATTCATTGTATAAAGAATGCATCAAATAGATGACACATGCATACACTCCCCTAATTTTTGAGGTTGTGTGCGGTACACCAAAGCTATAACGGGGGCGCCTCAGCCTTGTAAGACCGTAAGTATGTATGTATATATGTATGTATGCATGTATGTGGCGGGAGAGCCTATGGTTCGCTGAGGCTGGTGGTGGCTATATCCTGACAGATGGTCTACCCACTGCTGCTACCGCTGCGCCATAGTCTCATGTCCTGGGCGCCTCCACGTGGCGACCGCTGGGTGGGAGTTAGGTTTCGCCCTTCTCCCTGCTAAGATCCAGGACAACAATCCGCATGAGTCAGCTAACTGACCATGTGCTAGACCCGCTGCCTTTCGGGTGTTCATTTAATCGAAGGCTTTGGCTGAGGACCCGAGTCGTTCTCCTGTCAGGATTGGGCGCCATGGCAGTATCCTAGTCCATCCTCTCCGGAGGTTAGGAAGTGGTAGATGGCCCACTTCCCGTAAAACCTAGCCATGGGAGACAACAGGTTACGGGTGATATTCTCAATGCTCGATTGGCGTAGAGCACGAGTGCCACGCATTGTCTCTGACGGTGGGAGGACACCTACGGGTGTTCAATGGTTGGCTACTGCCCGCCTCAAGCCAGGCAGCCCCTGGTCAAATTGGTGCAAACCCGCCAAAAACCCACCTGCGTCTGGCCGTGGGCGCAGGTGCGTATCCAATTACGGTCGCAAAACATATGATAACTGTTCCAGAACCTCAAAGGCTGCGTGTGACGGCCGTCAAGCAGATCCCCATCTGTCTCTGCAATCACATTCCCGAGCTGGATCTGCTCTCCACTGCCTTGTGGGTCAGGCTATTGAGCCAAAGGCTCCGGGCGGAGTCCCTCAAGCAAATCTCCAAACCACCCACTGCCATGTGGGTCAGGCTATTGAGCCAAAGGCTCCGGGTAGAGTCCCTCAAGCAAACCTCCAAACCACCCACTGCCTTGTGGGTCAGACTATTGAGCCAAAGGCTCCGGGTGGAGTCCCTCAAGCAAACCTCCGAAGCACAACGACCACCTCGCGTGCGATTGCCCACCAATGCAATCGTATGCCTGCGCGCAAAGCACTCAGCATCGGGTGCTGGAACGTGCGCACACTACTGCACCGGAACTCGAGCGAGCGCCCGGAGCGACGCACTGCACTGGTCGCAATGGAGCTGGCGCGCTACCACATCGATATTGCGGCGCTCAGTGAAACTCGGCTCGCTGAGCAAGGTAAGTTACATGAAGCAGGTGCTGGCTATACATTCTACTGGGTGGGGAACGCCGCCTTAGCACAACGTGAACATGGGGTCGGATTTGCAATATCCGATCGCCTGAATGGCCAGCTGGTGGGTGAACCAACGGGCATCAGCGCGCGGCTGATGACTGTTCGCCTGCGAATCGGAAGGGGTAAGTTTGCTACTTTCATAAGCACGTACGGTCCGACCATGTGTTATCCTGATGACACGCGTGATCAGTTCTACACTGAGCTATCCTCCGTGATACGATCTGTGCCGAGGAGCGACCGACTATTTCTGCTGGGTGATTTCAATGCGCGCGTTGGGCGTGATGCATCAGCGTGGACAGATGTTGTCGGTGAGCATGGCATTGGTTCAGCGAATGCGAACGGTGACAGGCTGCTCTCACTGTGTGCCACTCACGGCCTGACGATCACGAACACTCGGTTTGCACTGAGTGCGAGTGATAAAGCAACTTGGACGCACCCACGGAGTGGTCACGCTCACCTGCTCGACTATGTCATCGTACGTCAGCGTGATATGCGTGAAGTGCGCATGACACGTGTACTGCGTGGAGCTGAGTGTGGCACTGATCACAAATTGGTTCGGACCAAACTGTACATACATTTCCGTAAATCTATGTATTGCACTCCCGCAGTGAATCGGCGTAAATTTAACATTCTCTCACTCGGCACTGTGGCGAAACGTGCTGAGCTGGAGAAGGCAATGGCTGCACGCCTGTGTGGTGATGTGGACTGTATAGCCACAGTGGGCGACCTGTGGCACCACATTCGCGACCAGGTGACAGCTGCTGCGGAGGAGACCATCGGGCGCGCAAACTGTAAGCGGCCTGATTGGTTTGATGCCAACAATGTGACGATTGACGCATTGGTGTCAGAGAAGAATGCAGGATTTGCTGCACATGTTGCAGACCCCAGTGACTTGGTGAAGAGTAGTCAGTTTCGCAAACTTCGACGGCGACTGACCCGAGAGCTCCGTCGCATTAAAAATGCATGGTGGACGGAGAAGGCGAAGCAGATGGAATGCTACGCCGAACGCCGTCAACACAAGGAACTCTTTGACTCCTTGAAGGCGGTGTATGGACCGAGATTGGAGCCGCTGAGGACACTGATCGATGGTAGTTCAGGCGCTACTTGCACCCAGACTGCAGACATAATGCAGATCTGGCGGAAACACTTTGACTGTCTCTTGAACAACCGTTCAGAGATCGACTGGCCTACATTGAATGGCCTGAAGCAGCACGATGTGAAGGCGGATCTGGCAGATACGCCGAGACTGGATGAGACGCAGAGAGCACTTGCTCAGCTGCGAAACGGCAAATGTGCCGGAGGTGACGGGATCTCACCTGAAGTATTGAAACACGGTGGACCCGCGTTGTTGACTGCGCTGCACCACTTGGTGCAACGCGTGTGGATTGAGGAGGAAGTGCCTTCTAAACTGAAGGATGCCCTTGTGCTACCACTGTACAAGGGCAAAGGGAGCAAGCAATGTTGCACGAATTATCGTGGCATCAACTTGCTGAGTTGTGTGGGTAAGTTGATTGCCCGAATCCTGCTCAATCGCCTCGTGAGTCAGATTGTGGAACCAAACGTGGCGGAAGAGCAATGTGGATTTCGTTCGGGTCGCAGCACTATAGATATGGTGTTTGCGGCTCGTCAGTTGCAAGAGAAGTGCAGAGAACGACACCAGCCGTTGTACTCGCTTTTTGTTGATTTCACCAAGGCATTTGATACGGTGAACCGCGAGGCACTGTGGCTGGTGTTGGGTAAGTTTGGTTGTCCGCGTAAGTTTGTAAGTTTAATTGAATGTCTGCACAGTGGTATGCGAGCGAGGGTGCAGCTGAGTGGAGACACCTCTGATGACTTTGCAGTTGTCTCTGGTGTGAAGCAAGGCTGTGTGTTAGCTCCTGCCCTGTTTAATATCTATCTTCATGCAATGTTGTCTTGTGCTTATGATGCGGCTTGTGCTTACGGTGTTCGTGTGGAGCACCGTATTGATGTTGAGTTGCTGAACATCCGTCGTTTCGGTGCGAGAACTCTAGTCTGTGCGACAACTATCCGTATGTTGCTGTTTGCTGACGACTGTGCGTTGTTTTCACACAGCGCGGATGAGTTGCAGCACACGACTAGTGCTCTGGCTTCGACAGCGGCCAAATTCGGACTCACTATCAACACAAGCAAAACTGTCTGTCTCTTTCAGCCTTCACCGGAGGTGCAATCTTCAATATTGCCGCAAATCAGCATTGGTGCTGAAGTATTGGAAACCACCTCCCGCTTCTGCTACCTTGGGAGTGTGATGTCGACTGATCAGCAGCTACACAGTGAGCTGCGTATCCGCGTGTCGAAGGCGGCAGCGGCATTCGGGAAGCTTGAGTACCGAGTGTGGAACAACCATCAGCTTAGCATTGGCACGAAGCTGATGGTGTACAAATCCATGGTACTGTCCGTTCTTCTATACGGCAGTGAAACGTGGACGATTTACCGTCAGGATGTGCGATATCTCGAGCGGTTCCATCAGCAGTGTCTGCGACGAATTTTGCGGATCGGCTGGGGCGCCATAGTTGCAGACACGGAAGTGTTGCGCCGAAGTGGGATGTATGCAGTGGACGGCATACTTTTACTGCGACACCTGAGATAGCTCGGTCATGTGAGCCGTATGGATTCGACGCGGATACCGAAACAACTTTTATACGGTCAGCTGAGTATAGGGAAGCGGCATGCTGGGAAACCAAAGTTACGTTACCAGGACGTGATTAAAGTGAGCCTCACACGTTCTAATCTTGATTGCAGATCATGGGAATCGAAGGCGGTTGATCGGCGTGCATGGCGCAATCTAATCACGAAGGCAGTTGCTGAGGTGCGGGAGAAAGCCCTCATGCATGCAGAGAAGAAGCGGCAAGTGCGGAAGCGGCCATCACCAATGAATTGTACTCCATCGACATCGAGCGCATGGTGCTGTAGAACATGCGGTCGCGAGTGCCTTAGTCAGGCAGGCCTAGTGAGCCATGAGAGAGGTCACTCGGGACCACTGCCGAAGCGACGACGGGTCCCGCAGTGAACGTAGGCAGCACCGGCGCAGCGTTTGTAGGCACGCTGAATTCGATTTACTAACCGCGTGCTTGCATGCTAAGTCTCTTTATTTCAGGTGGTTGGTTTTCGGTTCTCTCCTAATGCCTTTCTTTCTCATATAAATGTCTAGTGGGCCATGCGCTGTGCCATTTGGGGCCACTGCAGAAGCGACGACGGGTCCTGCAGAGAATTACGGCGAGCCGGCGCAGCGTTTGTAGGCACGCTGAATTCGATTTACTAACCGCGTGCTTGCATGCTAAGTCTCTTTATTTCAGGTGGTGGGTTTACAGTTTTTACCTTCATGCTCTTCTTTCTCATATAAATATCTCCCTGTACTCTATTCCATTAACTTGCACACATCGCTTCAGCCAATTGTATTCGATTTCCATAACATTTTGTGTTCGTGGCATTCCGTGAACTATACTTCCTGACCTCGTGCACTTAGCTAGGATTTGTTTGTAAACAACTTATTACATATGCTATTTAATTAAGGATTATGTCACCGTTTCCTTATGCATTAATCGAGTTTTTCTCTTTTTCTTTCTCCCTCTCTCAAGTGTTTGACTGTTGTTTGATATCCCCGGTGTGGATGCGCTTGATGTGCAGGTTGACAAGGTGCCTACCTGTCTATTACCCACTACGTCGTCCATACTGGCTCCAGGAGACAGTTGGTCGATGCTCGAGGGGACGGGGTGCACGGTCCTCGTGGTCGTGCTAGGCTCGAAGAGTGGTTCCATGCAATCAGTATGGAGCGGACTACGCTTCAGCCACCGCCTTGTGTGCGGTTGATTCCCAAAATACATTGTGCTTGTGTTCGCCTGTGAAGGAGTGTGGGCCGGCTCCGTTGATGAAACGTGGCTCCCATCCGCATGCCTCCCGGTCTTATTCCTTCGGGTTTACACTGGATATGGGGTTTGTGGATTGGAGCTGTGGGTGGTGCAGCGCAAGCCATCCATGGTCCCTCTGTAGGCGCAGGCGTCCTGTGGCTTGCCACAGTGACAGGCAAATCCGAAACCGGATGCCGCCAACCATGTGTATATATATATATATATATATATGTTTATAAATATATATGTATATATATGTTTGTGCACGCACATAACGACGTATGCAAGCAAGGAATTGTTGTGCATGAGAATTCATACGAAAAGTAATATATGCCTACATGTGTGATGATATATATATATGTATATATTTATTTATTTATTTATACGGTTGGCTGCATCCGGTGTCGGAATTCCCTGTCAGTGTGGCCAGCCACAGGACGCGTGCGCCTACAGAGGGACCATGGGTGGCTTGCGCTGCACCACCCACAGCTTCATCCACACACACCATATCCAGTGTAAACCCGAAGGAATAAGACTGGGAGGCATGTAGATGGGAGCCACGTTTCATCCACGGAGGCTGACCACACTCCTTCACAGGCGAACACAAGCAAGCTATATTTGGGGAATCAAGCGCACACAAGACGGTGGCTGGACCGTAGTCCGCTGCACACTGAGTGCATGGAACCACTCTTCGAGCCTAGCACGGCCACAAGAACCGTACACCCCGTCCCCTCCAGCAACTACCAACTGTCTCTTGGAGCCAGTATGGACGAGGTAGTGGGTAATAGATAGGTAGTCACCTTGTCAACATGCACATCAAGCGCAGCCACACCGTGGATATCAAGCAACAGGCGACCACTTGAGACGACTAAATGAAATAGCATAAAGGCCATAATGCATACAGATACGGTGGCATAACTCTTCGCTGTATTAGCATATTGAAGTGAATTGGTTAGCAATGAATCCGCGATAAGGAAAAATGTCCACAAGCTACTGTAAAATGTTACAAAGGCAACAGAAATACGGAAGATAAGCGCAATTAGCATAAGGGACGTGGCCAGGTAATAGAAGACTATTAACATAGTCACAAGTAGCCAAGTGAACTAGAATGAAATTTATGCAGGTTAAAGAGACGTAGTTTAAGTGTAAGTTGGTTTAGCCCAACTGCGGTGAAGAAACACCAAGAATGCCACATCAGCCTCACCATGGGGCACACATACATGCATGTTTGGCGGCATCCGGTTTGTGATTTGCCTGTCACTGTGTCCTGACACAGGACGCCTGGGGCTGCAGAGGGACCATGGATGGCTAGCGCTGCACCACCCACAGCTCCAAGCACACACACGATATCTAGTGTAAACGCGAAGTAATAAGACCTGGAGGCATGTGGATGGTAGCCATGTGTCATGAAGGGACCCGGCGCACACTCCTTCACAGACAAACACCAGCACGCTGTATTTGGGAAATCAAGCGCACACATGGCGGTGGCTGGACCGTATTCCGCTGCACACTGAGTGCATGGGACCACTCTTCGAGCCTAGCACGGCCACACGTACCGTTCACCTCTTCCCCCCATCCACGACCAACTGTATCCTGTAGCCAGTATGGACGAGGTAGTGGGTACTTAGCAGGTAGGCACGTTGTCAACATTCACATCAAGCGCAGCCACAACGGGGGATATCGAGGAGCAGCCAATGACCTGGAACTACAAGATGAAAGAAAGCTAATGCGATAATGCATACAGATACCGTGGCATAACTCTGAGCTACATAAACATATGAAGTAAGTTGGTTAGCAACAAATCCGAGATAAGGAAAATTGTCCACAAGTTAGGTAGAAATGCTACAAAACGCGACAGAGTTAACGAAGGTAAGCGTAATTAATGTAAGCTACGTGACCAGTGCTTATAAGAGTAATCAGTTATGCGGAGCAAACCGAATTAGGTGGAATAACGTTAGCCGGCTTAAAAAGACTTACTTTAAGCGTAAGTTGGTTTAGGCAAACTGCGGTGAAGAAGCATCAAGAATGCAACATCACCGTTATCATGGGGCACATACATATGTATACATATATATGTATATATGTGTATATATGTGTATATAAATAAATATATGTATAAGTACATGGTTGCCGGCATCCGGTTTCTGATTTGCCTGTCACGGTTACATTAGGACGAGCACGAGAAGCACAGAAATTCGTCCGAACCGGAATAGCACACGCAGGACGCGTGGTACCAGTGGGAGCACGCGTCGCACTGAACCCATTGCACCGAATCTCCATGGCCATCAACATCCTCCTCCTGCTGACATACTCCGCATAAATCCTCCGAAAGGAAGCCCTGAGTTCCCCGTCTCCGGCTCACAGGAACACGGTAGCCCGTGGATGTCCGAGTGCGAAGGTTACGGAATCGTTTGCCCCTTAGCGCACTCTTATCCGGGCTAACCTCTGTCACCCTGCACTTAAGGGGCGATTTGCGTTTCCTGGACACACCTGTGGAT
>CALYDF020004756.1:0-15463 GCA_944474145.2 Dicrocoelium dendriticum | reverse complement strand
CTGCACGATCACTTCGACGGGGAGTTTCTTGGTACTAGATTGCAACAGCTGAGCCCTTAGGCGCTTTTCATGAGTAAGCTGACAGTAATTGGTGATGACTTGCCTTTTGGCAAGTTGAAGTAAAGAGGCTCATGGATGACCACGTATGTGCGCTGTCGAAATCGCTCCTTATTGTTTTGGGATCATCCGCTGCCTTGATGGTATGCAATCTTTTAACATCATTTGCATGTAGTAAGAAGTATGACTGCGGTACACTGGCGAGAAAGTTAAGGATTCCTAGGGATGCACGTGGCTGCAGTACCGAACCTTGCGGCACTCCACACTCGACTTGCGTAAGACATAAAAGAGAATCAAGGATTTGCGTTTCCGGGTGCTCAATCATTTCAATATATAGGAGCACTCCGCCTCCTTTGCTAGATCGATCGTTTCGTATGGAAGTCATATCTGGTGATGCAACCTCAGCACAGATGGTCTCTGCGATCATCTCATATTACTCTGATCATAACTAAATCCTAAGGCCCGGAGACCTGACCAATACGATGTTGGGTTATGTTGCCTAGAAGACCTTGTGCCTTGTTATACAAACAATGAAGGCATCGGTGGTTAGAAGCGCTTAGGTGAAACTGATTTCCAGTGAAGGTTTATACAAAACCAAGTGGGGTCGGCTGCGGGTTTTTGTACGTATGTCTGATGAAGCGGGCCCTTGGGACAGTTCAGGTTGTTAGGTAGAGTTCTCAGTGTCAGCACGTTTGTGACCAGCCTGTCTTTCGTCAGCTGCCGGTGTGTTTTGATATTGTCTCCGTTCTAAGCTACATGGGAACGGATGTGTGTTGGTAAATGGCCTGCTCAGTGTTATAATGTCTATCTGTGACTCGGTCCTATCGACATCATACGTGATTCGGTTTGCAGTATTTTGCGCCTTTTGTGCCACATTTTGCTCATATGTTCTGCCATCAGTTCGGAGTGAAATGATAATTTCATCACTCGGGGAACACACCCTATTAGTTAGGTGATGGCGGTAACTTTGTCGACATAGCCATAGGGTTTTCGAGTGAGAACACTTCCCTAAGAAAACGCCATTCATCCCAGTCATTCTCTTTGGCCTCTAGATTGCTTAAGGTCTAGAGCTCGAGAAAATCGTGAACTAGAGCATATTTTGTGTTTTGCTGTGTACGATAGTTATCCAGCGTTTCAGCAGGTTTTGTATACAAATCGGTTTTGGTAGGGTTTTATTGTGGCGAGTTGTTTGTTTGTTTTCGTTTCTGGCATTCGCTACAAGAAACATCTGGCAAAATTGGAACAGTTTAATTGGTGGTACGGAGGTGTGTAGCTCACAACAGAATGGCCCCTGCATTTTTAACTGGAATAACCGCAGTTGTCCGTATTGTACGGAGTTTATGTGACGACGAGGCGCATCATGTTGCCTTGCTTAGCTTGAACACCTAATAGTTGACACAGGGATAGCTACCGTTAGTTGGCGTCTATTAGTTTATCCTTTATGGAGTTCTCCGCGTTTCAGTCACATTAGAGTAGGGCTGTCCAAAGTCCGGCAGGGGGCCAATGGGGTCCGCGTTAACATTGCAACTGGCCCGCGGCATTATCAGGAAACACTAAATACAAGTTCGGACATGTCTGGTACATGCATAATGTATGTACTTATTCTAACGTTCAACCGAATATGGCCCGATCTATTTTTTATCTCACAAGAAGTGTCCCTCCTTGCAAAAATTTGGGACCTACCCGTCTTAATGCATGATAAAAAACTGCGGATAGCGGATAAACAACTGCGGATAGCGTCCTCCGGTCGGTTATTTTTGGCTGTTGACAAGATCACTTTGTGTTAACTTCCTGCGTTCATTGAAAGTATTTCGTGGAAATTGAGCTACAATTCAGTTTCATTTACGATTCTGAAATTTCCGACCAGAAATACTTGTATTTCATCGTTTGGTTTCTGCGATCTTGCTATCGCCACTTTCTTCGTCAATTGGCCGCCATCTCGTTTTCGGATTATTCGCAATGCCGAAGCAGTCATCCTGTGGTACTTGCTCCAAACTAGTCGGATACCGTGCAAATGCCCTCACGTGTGCATTTTGCCAAGTTAAATACCATATTTCATGTGTTGGATTATCAGTTGAGCATTTACATCGGCTTCGCGAGATCCAACACGATTTCGTCCAAACTATATGTGAAAATTGCCGAAATCAAATACAGCCAGAAAGAGTAAAGCCAACGTGTAGTCCTCAGCGTTTCGTTGCGAACAGCTCCGTGTGTTTGGCCCAACAACCTAGCGCGAAGAGCCTTCAGGTTTCGGCTCAGTCGTCCTCCTCTACCCGTGCAAACTCACTGACACGAAGTCCAACCGTTGTGAGAAGCCCAGTTGCACCTGGGCTAAATTGTTTACATGTGTTGTGTCCACCGGACACTGATGTCCCAGCAGGTGAAAGTCTGAGTGCTGAAGACCAGTGGAAAGATCAGAGGACGAAATTACGAAGGAACGTTGGGCGTTTACGTTCTGTAAGTCAACAGTTAGCCAAACCACTTGAGGCTGGTAGTATACTTCGCCCTGCAAGTCCAACCTCGTCCGACCAGAGGCGTTATAATCTCGTGATCTTTCACGCACCGGAGTCCAGTGATCCATCACCCCAAGTGCGCTACGATCACGATGTCGAGTTTTTACAGGGTCTAATTGATAGACTCTTCGACGCTGGTGAGGACTCGGTAAAAGTGAGGCAGATTACCCGTCTTGGAAAGCAAGGTGATCAACAAAATCGGCCTATGAGAATCACTTTTGTGGACGAAGCCAGTCCAAGACTTATCATGTCTCGCCTAAGTATGCTGAAAGGTTTGAAGATCCATGTTCGTCCCGACCTGGACCCAGTAGACAGGGAGCGGCTCAAGTCTGCCATCATTGAGCTGAAAAGACGCACTGGTGAGGGGGAAACAAATCTTCGTATCGTAAATTTTCGGGTGGTTTCCAACAATCCGCGAATCAGGATAAACAGGCTGCTCACACTTCAAGCACGCCCGGTGGCTCCTGCTGCGGCGTGCGAGTAGCCTTCACAAACGTTTGCAGTATTATGAATAAGCGCGATGAGCTTTGTTGTTTCGTTGCGTCTGAGCGGCCAGACGTAGTGGGACTCGCAGAGACATGGATGCACGCAGAGTTATACACCCAAGAACTTGAACTCAACGGTTACTCGTGTTTCCGATGCGATAGACTAAAGAATGCCCACGGTGGTGTCTTACTTTACATCCGGTCTTCCCTGCGTGGGAGACTTGTGAGCACCTACCGAAGTGACGATGGCCTGTGTGAGCTACTGTGGTGCTCTATCCGCCTCAGGCGCGGAGAACTGCTTGTCTGCGCAGTTTATCGCAGTCCCCTTAGTCGTTGTTTGGATTGGCTGCCCCATCTTCGGACCCACATGAGTCGTCCACACTTGCTGCTTATGGGCGATTTTAACTGTCCTCGAATACGATGGCTTGATGTGCATTTGATGCCTGGACATAGTGAGGTTGAAGCAAAGTTCGTGGATTTGATACTTGAAACTGGTGCATCGCAACACATATGCCAGCCAACACGCATATCAACACGTTCAACCCCGTCTTGTCTCGACCTGATGTTAACAAGCTACGAACAACGAGTGCGTGACGTTAGGATCCTGGAGCCCCTGGCTACTAGCGACCACTCAGTACTGATAGCTGATATAGGATTATCTTTGCCGTATTCACATCCGCTGCAACCAGCTCCCAACTACTGGAAAACGGACTTCGATGGTCTTGCTCGAGCCGCGAGCCAACTGAATTGGTCTCTGTCACAAACTGCATCTGTGGAAGATTGTTGGATATTTATAAGAGAGAGATTGACATTATTGTGTTCCCAATTTGTGACATTGAAATGTCGAAAGGTTGGACCGATTAAGCCACATTGGTTTGACAAGGAGTATAGAAACCTGGCTCGGAGGCGGCGCAGACTGTGGGACAAATTCCTGCTGTCTGGCTCTGCCAATGATTACGAAGAGTATAAATGTCAGCGGAATCTCTGCAACAGTGCAAAAAAGAATAAACGCCGAAACTTTGAAGAACAGCTCGCATTAGCCGCGAAGACCGCCGCAAAGAGAATCTTTGCATACGTGAAGCGACGCCTGAAGCCGGCGGGTGATGTGCCAGTGTTGGATGGCACGGATGGACAGCCCCTAACCTCCAGCTCTGAGCGTGCGTCCACGTTGGCGGCGCACTTCGCTTCAGTATTTGCGAATACCCAGGTGTCTGTTCTGAGTGCGACGTGTACCGCTTTTACCGAACTCGATAGTCTGCATTGTGGCGTCGAAGAGGTAGCTCAACTACTCGCAAACCTTGACGGCACCAAAACTGCCGGACCTGATGGGCTTCACCCACTGGTTCTCAAGGCACTTTCAACCATCCTCTCTCCTATCGTGACTGACCTTTTCAACAAGTCGCTCTCCGAAGGTTTGTTGCCGGTTGACTGGAAATGTGCGATGGTGAAGCCTATTCCGAAAGGCGGCGACCCTAGCAAAGTAGACAATTACAGGCCAATTTGTCTGACACCTATATTGGCAAAGGTTGCTGAGAAAATCGTGAAGAAGAGATTGCTGCGGTTCCTACAGTCAAACGAGGTCCTGACGCCCGCACAGCACGGTTTTATGCAAGGTCGCTCATGCATTACTAACCTGCTTGTGACGAGGCATGAGTGGTTGAAGGCAGTAAACAAGGGGACGTCCGTCGACGTGATATTCATCGATTTCAGTAAAGCGTTCGACAAGGTCAGTCATGAGGTTCTCCTTCACAAACTCAGCATGTGTGGCGTCGGTGGCTCACTGCACCGGTGGATCCGCGACTTTCTTGTTGGACGAAAGTGGAGGGTACAGGTCGAGGACCATCTAACTGACTGGTACCCCTCTACAAGTGGCGTGCCTCAAGGCACTGTGCTGGGGCCCACTCTGTTCCTGATCCACATCAACGATCTACCGCAACTCCTCCGGTCGCCATGTGCCTTGTTTGCGGACGACCTGAAGATTTGGAGAGAAATCGACGCACCCGATGACTGTGGCCTACTTCAGCGAGATCACAACCGATTATGCACATGGTCTGCAGAAGTTCTTCTCCCGGTCAACCCAGCCAAGTCGGTATTTATGAGCCTGGGGAAGGGTGCAGACGGCCGAACCTACACCCTTGACGGCCAAACGTTATATCCCACACCCTCCGTGAAGGACCTAGGGGTACTCTCACGCTACGATTTTAAGTCCGTTGACAACACGAACAGGCTATATCGGAACGGACTGCGCATGCCTTGGGCGCTCAAACGTAGCTTCGGCACATGGTCTGAAGAGGTTGCCACTCGCCTGTTCTCTTCTATCATTAGACCAATGCTAGAGTACGGTTCGCCCGCCTACTTTCCGATTACCCGAGGCGAGGCACAAAAGATCGAACGGGTCCAACACGTTGCTACCAGGCTCATCCCGACTTTACGTGGCTTTGGGTATGAAGACCGGTGCGAGAAACTAGGACTCTACACCTTGTCCTACCGTCGGGTGCGAGTTGACCTCATTATGACCTACCGAATTCTACATCTCGGTGAGTTCCCCATGTTAAGGCCAATGCTGCACTTACGAGGGCCATGCAGCACACGCGGACACAGATACAAACTTGTTGTGCCGGATATGAAACGTGTTCCCCACTCACTGTGCTTCGAACGGAGAGTGGTAAACATTTGGAATAGTTTGCCCGAACATGTGATTGAGGCAACATCTGTGCAACAGTTCAAAACGTTGTTAGATTTGCATTTTGCCTCTATTCGATTCAGAGAACGACTGCACACTTACGATGACATCACATTTGTGAATCCTGAAATATCGTAGGTCGAATATTTTAAATAGTACATGAGAACGACAATGATATTCAAGGTTGACAACTTTTATAACGTTTTTCGCCATATCTCGAAAGAGTTGTACAGAATCCATTTCTATTTGCTCTATAATACAGTATTCAGTATTCAGTATCTATGTTTTGGATGTTAACTGGAATTTTATTTTCGAGGCGATGCTCACAAATCACACTTACATGCAACCCTTATTCACTCAAAACAATCGTCAATGTAAACGTAACAACCAAACCCCCTTTCAAGCGGGCCGGGGATACAATTATCAACTGCCGACCGGTTCCACGGCGATACAAAAGGTTGGTGGACCACTGCCGTAGAGGGCACCGGTCTCGCCATACCCCCCATAGTTCACGGAGACCAGCTGCCTGTAGTTAATCCCTTCGCGAACAAAATATTACATGTCTATGTACTTGCGGAACAAGGAGGAAAGTAAGATAATTCACCGTTTCACATATCTTTGAAAGGAAATTGCATGGCTGCAATCAAACATAAAACACATGCCTCCTTCTTCGCTCCATTGGTGATTATACCATTCCACCCAGGAGCTGTCCTGTCTACCTCGATCAGACTTTGACCTATGTGGTTCGTATGGGGTCGAATTGTTTGGAAATATAATTACCTTCTACCCACGTTCAACTTAGACCTGTGGATCCGTCATAAAAGTGCTATTTCATCAGCATAAAGAAAGAAGTTACTTGTGAGTGGGATGTGGGTATCACATTCTGCTGCGACACGAGGCGTTCCGCTCCTTATGTTTCGAACAAACCTTGACTTCGTGGCTCAAATACGGTAGCTTCTAATGCGCCTTCAAATACCTGACCGAAGTAAGCCTGAATACACATCCCTAAACCAGGCAACTTTATCTTGTCGCCCTCTTGGTGTAGAACACCTTCTTATTACCAAGGCAACGTTGTGCACCGTTGTCCTGCGTGCATCACTTGTGCCTTAGACTCAGACATCTCCTTTGCCTACTTACAAAAGGGGTTTGACTACACTTCAGGCTTAATACCGCGGTAACTCTGAGACGTAACCGCGTTTCCTTTCCCTCAGGGATTGTGCGCGCTCCAATGGATGTCTCAGACACCCCCGTTGTCCAGTGAGAGGGCGCGGCACACTGTGCACCGGCTGAGCTCCGTTTAGTAAAGTCTCAATTGCCGTCCATTTGAGTTGGACCAGGCTAGTTTCACCCAAGTCTCACAGTTTTCCTACCCACATCCGAAAGCGCGAGTATTCTGCGCGTAACTGTGTTCAGCCTCTACGCTATGCCGGATTCTATTGGCTGGTAGCCTCTGCCCACGCAGTGCTACGTGGATGCAAGTGCGATGATTATCGGATGATAGCCTTTGCATTAAGGAAGAAAGCTTCTGCACTAAAAAATTATGGATTCTGCACTAAGGATGTAAGCGATTGCGTTATGGATGTTAACAGGTGAGGAATGGTATAGATATGTGGCTTTGCGTCTACAAGCAAGTCGTTGTTATGCCGAAAGCCGAGTCCGATTATGGGTGTTTGAAGTCTGCAACGAGGAATACCCATTTAAAGATCTGTCGTCATTCCAAGTATTGAGCGTGCGGGAGCGATTGACCATACATCCGATGATGGTTCCGGTTAGCATGCGCCATCATTGAGGCGGGTCACACTTCTCAGTAACGTCAGTATGGGATCGCCTGGGATAATGCTAACTTCTGCGCCTGTGTCAACGATGTAGCGTAGTCCCGTTTTCCGATCGATAACGAAGAAAAGGCGACTGCGCTGACCAGCGACGTCCGTCGCTCCTACGTGCTGGTAGGTCCGTTGCCTTGTGTCTAGCGCATAAAGGAACAAGGGGAACGGCACGATCTGGCTTACGGACCAAATCGCTTGTGGCGTCAGCAATAGGATGGTCTAGGCGGGAACTTCGAAGAGGATCGAAAACGGTTTCGGCTTTTAGGACGAGATCGACGATTAGATACTGAAATTGAAATGTATTCGAGTCGTTTATTAATCTCAGCCACCTGCGCCCTGAGTTGCGCTAACTCAGTATCAGAGGTCGATTGGACCTGTGAAACTCGGGCGTAAGATTCCCAGGTACGGTCGACAGTGTCAGCCAACTGGGATAGTAGAGCATCGCCATTTGCAAAAAGCACGTGGTACATTTCACGGGGTAGTCATTGTAACCACATCTCCCGGAGAAAATCGTCATCTACAGAGGTGGGTTTTGCTAGGCTGTGTATTTTTCCTAACAACTGCGATGACTTAAGATCACCGAGATGCGCTTCGCTTAAGAGTTTTGTTACTCTTTGTCGGTCTGACAAGCCTGTTCTTTTCAGAACTGCGGCTTTAATCGTTTCATAAGTTTGCTGATCCTCGGGCAAATCTAGAATGTCATCGAGGTCATCGATAACATGCGGAGGGAGCGCGGCTACGACATGTTGGAACTTAATGTAACCGGACATAATACGATGTAAAAGCTACGGCGATTCTATCTGCAAGAACCAGGCCTTAGGATTAGTCTCGCGAAAAGGAGTTATAGGGAGAATAACGGTACTAACCTGGGCGTCAGCATCTGGATTTATAACCTTCATGGCGAAAATTACTGGGCCAGCAGAATGGAAACCCAAAGTTTAAAGTATTGAAAATTATAAATGTAGACGAAAAGTGTGGCCGAATCTGAAAAGAAAAGTTACTAGAAGACTCACCAATTGTAATTGCGTCACCAATTATAAGTCGGGTGTCACCAATTATAGCGCGTTGGTCTAACGGTATGTATCCGAAACTCAGCTTCAAATTCACAACCAAAGACTTGCGGCAAAACACACTGAAATAAGCTAGAAAAATGTTTACTAGAAGGTTGTTAAATCTTAAGGCTAAAAATAGGGCACCGGAAGATGACTAGCTAAGGAGTATGTGGTAAGGGGCTGAGTGCGATCGGAGAACCGACGTTCTTTTCGAAGCCCGCGGACAGAGTTCGGATGTTCTCGATGTGTCACATAAAACACATGCACCATACACACATGCAAACCGCTTACTTCCCTAATATGTGAGAAAATTGTGATTGCATAGTATTTAGGATTGATTTACACACCAAGCGGGGGAATCTGCATGTTACTACAAGTGTATGTCTATTCTACTCGTCAGATGTATAACTGTTTTGGCATAAAAATGCGATAGGCTGACAAAGATTGTAGGGAAACCAGCAGCCGTGTACGCTGTCCCACAGCAAACAGACAAATCAGTGTCTCGAATTCGATGCTCAACATAAAGCTCCGATTCAGCTCAGTGTAGCCAGACTGAAAATAAGAGCAACGATCCAGAGTTAGCCCTCCTAACACTAGTGGCTGCTCATAAAGATGCGTTCGCCACGCATTCTTCATCAGAGCCGCGCTTTACATCGAACACTGTTAACGGTTCGACAACCTACGCGTCCGTTGTTGCTGACCATATTGTAGTGGCACGGAAGGCAAGAATCAGGCGGAAGGGACAAGCCGCGAAAACTAAGGAAGATAAAAAGCAACGAGGACAATAGGGACAAAAGTCGACAAAGCAACTCGACGCCTTCTAGACAAGCTGGAAATGGACAACGAACGACAAACGATGTCAGGCCCAGCCCGAGAAGAGCGGGGGACGTAGTGGTGGACAGCCCGAATTTCCGGAGAGATACGCGTTTGGCCGCGCCTCCAGGAATAACCACGAGAAGAGCGACGCAACCCCGATTAAGCAAGTCAAGGGCATCGGAAAGAATCTCGCCCGGTCATAATAGGACGTGCGGAAGCGAAGATACGAGGACAAATCGGCGAGCAACAGCTTCACTCATCGGCTGATTTCAGGGCATAAATATGACACAGAGCGAAAGGTCAATGTGTGGTGTGTGGCGGTCGGGAAATGTCCTCTATAAGTGCGCGCGTGCGTGCTAGCCTGTGAACCCGTTTGCGTTGGCAATAAAGGTTGGGCGCCCCTACTGCTTGTTCTTGCTACAATTTGACAGAGGCACCTCCCATCGTAACCCCGCCCGCTGCCAAACTAGTTAACACTGCTAACACCACCACGGGACTCAAGACCCCATCAGTTGTCCAACCGAAGAAAGTAGCTGCTGGTCCGTCCAAAAAAGAACGTGAAACAATATCTTAATTCTCTAACTTATATGTTCTATTGTGACTGCATCTGAGGGGAACTCAGTATGAGCTACTGGACGACCAGATATAGTGGGACTCTCTGGTCAACTAATAGAGGTTCAAGCTGAGCCAGTCCATATGATGCGCCTCATCCGTCACCCAAACTCCGTACACTACGGTGAACCGCAGTAACTCCAGGTAACACTTCAGTCAGGTAATGATGCAGAGGCAGTTCTGTTGTCAGACACCCGCCTCCGTACCACCATATGTAATGTTCGAATCTTTCCAGCTGTTACTTGTGGCGAACGCCAGAAACATAAACGCGACTTCTGTAAACGACAAGACGCGAACTTTATCCTTGTTCACGACTCCGCCATGCTCTGGACATTATGCGAGCTAGAACCCAAAGCGCATTACTGGGATGTTTTATTCGTGGAGTGCTCTCACTCAAAAAAGTTATCGCTAACGCCAGAACAAGGTTACTGCTAGCACCTAACTACCAAGGAGTGTTTCCCGAGTGCTGAAAGTACCATTGCACTCCGAACTGATGGCAGAACATGTGATCAAAATGTGGTACAAAAACGTACAGTGCTGACATCCGAAATACGTATAAAGACAATAAGCACCGGGTCACAGATAGATAAGGTAACACTGTGGAGACAATTTGCCAATATAATTCCCTCACCGTGTATCTCCGAAGGGAAACAATACCAAAACACATCGGCAGCTGAAGGAGGACAGGATGGTCACCCACTTGCTGGCACTGAGAACTACACAATAACATGAACTGGCCCTATAGCCTGCGTCGTCGGGCCGACCAAAACGACCGGCAACCGACCCCGCAACGGTCTGCATAGACCCTCACCGGAAATCAGCATCCACAAAGACGCTTCTAACGACAGCTACCCTCACCTCTTTGTATACCAATGCACAAAGTCTCAGCAAGCTAACCGAACTTGGTATTCATCAGGTCTCCACGCCTTGAGACCTTAGTTATGGTCACCGAAACATGGTTGAGCAAAGAGATCGCGGATGCTGAGATTGCTCGGCCCAGAAGAGGAGGCGGAGTGCACCTGTATTATCTATTCGACTTGCATGTTGACATCATTGACGACCCAGAAACGCAAGTCGTTGATTCTTTTTGTGTCGCATGCACCTAAGACGTGGTGATGTGTATTTGCGCCCTCCAATGTCCGCCTTGGAAATTTATCACCGCTTAGCTTTTGTGATGAAATATCTCTTGATACGACCACACGGCCACGTCCTTCTGGTTGGGGACTTTAACATTCACGCAATCGAAGTCCAAGCATCGCACCGCGAACAATTCAAGGCTTACTTGCAAAAAGTAACCCCTGTACAACCATTTCCCCTCTCCCACGCGATTCCGAACAGATGGCGCACACCCTGTTTTGAACCTTGTGCTCACCAATGAGGAACTAGTGGTCGACACCGTGACCCTAGATGCACCACTTGGCCGTAGCGATCACGCGATGTTGCTCTTTCGTTACATCTACTCATTAAGAATGACAAACCCTGTCTTTACACATTACGATATACTGTCCAACCTCGTTCAAGAAACCGACTGGTCCTTCCTGGTCGAGCAGCCGCCCGATGTCACTTGCATGGTGTTTGTCACCCTATTCACCGAGCTAGCGGAAAATTCGTCAGAAAGCAAGGTCTTTCGCCCGAATAAAGTAAATTCGTTCCTGAGCAGCCGTACTAAAGTATGCATGATCTTAAGGGACTCAGCTTGTCCTGGGATGCTTATACAACTCAACGAAACCAATGTGTCAGGTTGATCCGTGAAGACAAACTCCAGCACCAACAGAACTTAGTGGCGCAATTCAATACAAACTCCAAGTTGCTCTATAGACACGTCAACAAGTTCCGATGGGTGAAGCGGGAAATTCCAGTTTTAAATGCAACAGATGATCTGACGCAAACCACATAAAAGCTGGCCAAGCGTGCTTCGCCAACCCTTCATCCACACTTTCCAGGGTGAATCATAATTTATCCACCTATGACAGCTCCCATCGCTACTTGGGTTAAAGCACGTATCGTTTACGGCAGCTGATGTGCACAGCTCATCTGGCGGGGACGACGTCAAAGCGAAGTCATGAAAGACAGCGGCCAAGAACCTTACCGAACGATTAGCTAGGTTCTTACAACGTTGTCTCGATGAAATGCAGGTTCGCACAATGTGGAAACATCGACTACTCACTCATATTTATAAGTGGTAATCGTGCGGAGCCCTCGAACTACCGCTCAATCATTCTCCTCCCAGTGTTACACAAACTAATGGAAGGTATAATCGCAGAGGCGCCCAAGGAATATCTTGAGAGCAACAACATCCTAGTGTCACAGCAACATGGATTCCGCCGAAATCGAGCTTGCACTGCAAACTTGCTTTTAGCCCTATCAAGCTGGACAGAATCAGCCGATGTCGACGTCGTCTACCTGGACTTCTCCAAGACTTTCGATCGTTTGGATCACCGCATTCTCCTTCACAAGCTTCCGAAGCTATGGAATCGGTGCCCCTATGCTCCGTTGGATGTACAATCTTCTCATTCAACGTCAGCTAACTGTGATAGTCCGCAGATCCATTTTCGACCCAATTGTTGTCCAGTTTGGCTTGCCCTAAGGATCGGAACTGGGGCCACGTTTATTTCTGGTATTTATTAACGATCTTGCCAGTGTAGTGCAGTCGAATTTCCTACTATGTGCAGATGCTGTCAAAATTTGGCATGATATCTAGACAACGAATCACATGGTATTGCAGAGCGATCTCGACAGGGCTTATACGTGGTCATCCGATAACCTGCTCCAGTTCAACGTGGCGAAGTGCAAAGTCGTGAGCATACGCCATCAGCTTACCCATGAATATCGACTTGGACACTATCAGTTGCAACGTGCTTCCCAGGAAAGCGACCTCGGGGTGATCGTGCAGAATGATCTTGGTTGTTCGAGACAGGCTGAAAAGGCATCAAAAAGAGCCAGTCAACATCGGATTCTTACAGAGGGCTTCCAGGAATTTTGAGTCGTCAATCTTTCCGCAAAAGCTGAACACCTACATGTGGCTCCACGTGGAATACGCGATCCAACCATGGCGTCCCTGGTGCAAACACGGCGTCGATGCACTTGTAGCTCCTCAACATGGACCAAACTCGTTAGAGGATTGTTTCATCTCCAACTTTGAATTGCTTCATCTCCCCCTACCAGCGCAGACTGCAGTTCCTGGGATTGTGCAGTGGTGAATATCGACCTTAAGCGAGGAGACCTCAACATGGTTCATTTAATACTGACCAACACAACTCACCCATGTCGCAATCTGTTGTAGCTGAGCCAAAATATCAACCTGAGAGGCTACGCACTACCGTCGACTTGATTGTAGACGAAACGTTTTCTCCCTCCGTGTTTCCTGTGCCTAGGACGCCCTTCCGACTCACCTCATCCTTCCCCCTACATCAACGCGTTTCAGAAATCGCTTTGATGACACGTTTTCAAACTCGCATTAGTGGAAGTTGTCCGTTTCACTCGGAGGACGAAGTAGCACGAACCAAACTATGTGTTTAGCAGCCCGCTCCGCAAAGTGGCGATGAGGATACATGCATTTCCTTGTGAGTAACATGGATGAATCTAAACTGCATTAACATATCAAATCGGTCAAATGAAGCAACACTCGGGTAAGCGTAGTCATTTCTATTTTTTATTTATCACAGTGTTAGTGTACTATAACCGCTCTCTATACTATTTTGTGTGCATACATCCCCTCCCATTTCATACGATCGTTATGCAGCAGTGCGATCAAATGCTTTTGAGTAGTCCAGGTAGATATCATCGAGTTCTGTTCCATCAGCAACAGTTTCAGTCCAGCTATTAGGTGCAGTTAATGGGTTATTAGTACAGGAACGCTTTTGACAGAAGCTATGTTTCTCTTGGGCTACTAACTTGTGGCTTTTCAGATACTGCATTAGCGCATCTGCGATGATTGATTCCATAACTTTGGATATCATAGGAATTAGCGTTGTTGAACGGCAGTTGGTAGTGTGGCTACCTCCCTTAGAAATAGGAGCGAGGACCCCTCGCTTCCATACTGATGGAATATCTCCTCCAGACATCGCTGATATAGTACGTCCTGTGGTTGTGCTAGATCACTAGCTACTGCCTGCAGTGCCCTCGTTCGAATGTTGTCGATTCCAGGAGAACTGTGGATACGCATGGATAGCAACGTCTTTAATACAGCTTCCGCGGTGAATGCGATGTTGAATAAACTCGACGGTGGAGCAATAGATACGAGGAGAATATCGGCTTTTTACCTGCTGGAAAGTTTGGGAGTAGTAAAACCGTAGGAGATCGGCTGCTTCCTTTACGGATCGCCAGCCGTGACCAGTGCCGGAATTCCGCGCTTCACCTTACGAAAGCCATTAAAATGCTTGCATAGGCGTTTGTGGTTCGTGTAGAATTGCTTCATTAACCTTAGTGTACCGGAAAGTACGCATTTTCAGTATTTTGTAATATTAAATTTTACCATTGTTTTGACTTCATAACGTCCATTTGTTTTACTGACGGCACTCCCGTTGACACAAAGCGTTTTGGTGAGTACCTTGCTGCACCGTTTCTCGCTCTGGTTGATTCGCTTTCTATTTTTGTAGCCTACACAATATACGTTGGGTTCAGTCGCCTCCAACTTCTATACTGTCCCCTATTTGAATCATCTCTTATGTGTCATTGGTTACTGACTAGTATCCCAGGCGGCACCCGGCAAGTTATAACCCTGGTCTAGAACACGCCGCCCGCCATTTTGAATTTTATTCTGTTGAGCTCATCCCAGTACTTTTGTGATTAGTTACTTGTGGTCATATTGTTTTCTCACCTGTCACATTTTTAGTCGCTTTTTGCAATGGATTATCAAGAGGATAATCCATCTCTATACGCGGTTAGCGCCGTAGAGCCTATTATGGTCAATACAGTTGCGTTAGCTCCTACACCTTATTGGGAGAATGATCCTTCGTTATAATTTGCGCACCTAGAATCCATATTTTACATTTGTAGGATTTCTTCTGCTTTCTCCATGTAAAATCAGCTAATATCACGTCTTCCTCAGAGTATATCCTCGCAGGTGCGAGATATCATCTTTTGCCCCCCTCTAGTAATGAAATACGAGACTCTTAAACAGGCTATTATTCACTGCATCACGTCTTCTGACAAGGTCCGTCTGCAACAAATATTTAGTGATCTGCAACTAGGAGATAAGATGCCCTCAGCCTTGTTGCGCGAAATGCAACAGCTCATTGGCACGTCCAACATGGACGTAGGGATTCTCCGCGAGCTGTGGATGCAATGCCTTCCTGAAAGCACTCAGGTCATCCTTGCAGTGGCAAGCGACTTGCCAATCACAGCAATTGCAGATCTAACAGACTGCGTATCACAGCTGGACTCTAACCGCAAGTACGTATTTCAACCCGTAGCGAAT
>CALYDF020004755.1:0-15467 GCA_944474145.2 Dicrocoelium dendriticum | reverse complement strand
AATGTTAATAGGTAACAGGTCCCGTAGGATAATTTTTGTGTATATTGTAAAATATGGGAAAGGTTTTACCAAAAGAAAGTCCACATCAGTGGACTCACCGCGTTAAATGTAATATAATCAGTAAATTCAGCATACTTGAATAAGGAATGACGACGAATGGGACGCTTGAAAACTCCGTGTCGCTTTCTGATGAGTTCGTGCGAGAGGTGGAGAATGTGGCATGTATTCTAAGAGCTGACAAGCACTAAATCTCTAACAGACACGGTGTTTGTGCATTAGCTTTGAGTTATGTGAAATGTTGCAACGAGACGAATGCACTGTCTACTCGGGCTTTGAAATTCACCGGTGTTGGAGCGCAGGACAGGTTCCGGAAAGGCATTCACCGACTGCGGAATAAGTATGGAAAAGAAATTCCGACGGCATTTCGCACTACCGTCCTGTCCATCCAGCTTGTGCTTTTGGCCTCTTAGATTACCAAACCAATGGCGGCCCATGTGGTTAGATTAATTTAAAATACGTTAATTCAACATAAAATTCACATGTAGTCATCGTTGTCGTCTGACGAAAATCTCGAGCACTCGCAGCCTTTCCTTATATGTCAAACAGAACAAGACCCTGACATTTTTGTTGTCTTGGCTTTCAGGTATATACAAGGCGGTGAGATCTCCTTTCAACCGTAGGTACCAGACCACTGCGTATTCCACACGTAAAAAATTGGATTGGTACTGACGAGACAATACGAAATAATAAATGTCAGTTACTGTCAATCTATAAAAAAGGATCTAACCGTTCTAGATGCGACTGACCAAGAAAATTGGCATCGCATAACATTTGCCCACTATTTCGAATATTTCCACGAATTACTTGGCAACCATAAACATTCGCCCCTGGGTAGTTTGCTGACGATTTTAACGGATTTGACACCAATTTTCTAACCGTTTCGGGCTGCTTATATTCCTAAGCTCTATGAACAGATTAGATGCAAGCACGAAGCTGGTTTTTGTTAACAATATGAAAATGGTCTCTTGATGTGATCCGGTGCCGCTTGGCAGCTATAATTACTTAACAGTTAAGCTGTCCCTAATGATGCGCTCTTAGAAATAACATAACTAGCCAAACAGTTGCCACGGTCGCAAGCTTCCAAACACTGTGTCGACGGACTACGAGCAAGATTTTATCCATATGCTTAAGTCAGTTCCTTGTCACCGGTGTATCCATGTGTTGCCATCAGTTGACAAGCAACCTGGACATTGGTATTAATAGTTTCTCTCCATGGAAAGCTCTTTTCATCGGTGCAGACAACGTATTCAATCCCAAATTAAAGTGGCTTAATACACTAAAGACATCAGTAAATTCTCTCTGTGTCTGTATGAAAGAGGAGCTACTGCGTTTTAAATGCACCCGTCTTCCGGTCATGCTTAGTAATCTTGGCCGTCGTAAAATTTGTGGAAACAAAACAACTAAGCTGTTATTCGAAATTCTTAGCAATCTGATATAGTGGGGTAGAAACTGAGACATTTATTTTGCAGCCGGCAGAACGATTCCATCTCCAACTACACTTTGCCTAGCTTAAATTGCCTGCAGACTCACCGACACCTACTCATTGCAAAACAGAAGAAATTGTTGATGCAACGTAGATCAACTGAGTTGCCAGTAGTGTCTTGCTTTTTCACAATGTGTGCTGAATCCTTGACTACTTTATACGCATTGTGCATTCAACAACATAACATTGTTATCAGCTGGAGGGGTAATAATATTACACTAAAACCGAAGGAAGAACTAAGCTAATGTCGACACATATTTGCAATTCAATAAAACAATTAGTTTTCGTAATAATTAGATTTGAGATGAAGCGGACAAAAACGATGCTGCGACACTTTTTATTTTTAATGTTTTCGTCACAGGTGCTCACAAGTTACATAGCACAGCCTAGCCCGGAAAAGCACCTTTTACTTTGCCTATAGTCGATCGAAGTCCAACCAAGGCGCACTACAATGTCTCCCACATTACTTTCGGTAGTCACTGGATGAAGGAATCAAGTCTAGCTGCATCCGGTTGAGCAAATCACAAATTGTGTTGGAAGACCTACTTGTATATTCCCTTCATCTTTATTCAAGGGGTTAACTTAATGTGCATCATTAGATTACTCTACTTGTAGCCACTGATCACAAAGATGCTCTTTGTTCACAATACCCAAACTTCAATCTACACGCATGCGTGCAACTTCCATCCCGAATTTGACGGCCAGCTGCGCGTTCATGCATGTCATGCAAACACGCTAACGCGTCCAGCGTAGTCCATTACTCCCACTTGATTGTGTGGACATTCATTGCCAAATAAGATTTGCTTGTGGCGCTGGACCGGAGCCATCGATTCTTCGACCGGCTCACCTGGTCTCATTGTGCACATCTCTCCATGAAATCCATGCATGCCAGCAATGAGTGGAAGGAAATCCATAGCTTTGCACTCGATTGTGTGTATTACAAACGCAGGCCCAGGCAGGCTAACACTTTCTCTATTTAACATAAATTCCCGACTGGATAGCTGGGCAGGCATTAAGGACGCTGTTCTTTCCTAAATGTGTTTAAGTGCGTACCGACCAAGGCTCAAATGCGCGGAAAGATGGTAACATTCTGGACGTACTGTTGTCAGTTCACTTCGTCCTTGCTAATTTGAGCCTACTATGTTGGCGGTCCAAATTTGCTTTAATCTGCCAGCTCTGTCAGTTTCTCTCGCTCGGGTGATCAGGACACATTGCACGACGTGCCGTCCGTTCCGCGTCAGAGTCGCTTGCAGGAAAGTCGCCTGCAGCTTTCCGAGGCCAAATGTGTGCCTGAATAAATGCGTTTCAACCTATTTACCCACCGTTCACACCACCCCTGAAAGCTTTTTCAATTTGCAGTCTCGACGCTGGTTGGATTTCCAAGCCACTGGCCACACGTCGGTTTCACCCGCGTGACCTCTGAGCGAACCTACAAAGCCCAAGCAAACGTTAGTATTGTATCGTAGCAACATTTAAATTGCGGATACTAGCCTTTTCACATTGTTTTTCGGAAAATTATCCCATGAACAAACTATTCATTAGCCGAGTAAAAAGTATTTATATGTATGGGAGACATGAATTTGGCCCATTTTTGCATGGCACGGTAAGGTTTGGGTGCATGCTTTTGAATGTGGGAATCCATGCTAAGCAGCATATCGTCCACATGACAGTTGAATAGAGTCAACCATAGGATTTGTCATCTGGCTTCTCTTCGATCATGAAACTGAACACGTCCGCCAACATAGGGCCTAGTAGGTTGTGCGTCGCAACGTAGACTATCCTTCGATACGTTTTTGCTTGAGAGCAAAGTGAGGTTTTAACTGTATGAAAGACACATGTTTTCCAAACTTTGGTTTGAATCTGTGGACATATGTTTTGAAACGAACTCACGTAAGTCAGCCAGCAGTCTCGATCAACGGGATGTACCTAAATAGTGACTGCACATTACTGAACACATGCATTTTTGGGTCGTGTTTACACATACCAGATAAGTAATTAGTTAGAGCGTATCTGATAAAGTATGTGCCACTATGGATTTTCTGTGTGGTGACAGCATGTTGTTAGACAAATTGAGAATGGCCCTGCACGTTAAATTGACCATTGAGATAATTGCTCTCAGAGGTCTTCCTGATTTATCTCCTTTGGGAAGACTATGCATTATTACAGTATGAATGTGCACAGGAATTATTGCATGATATTACGCGTCGGAGAAATAGCAGTAGTATTTTAAGAGCTTGGTGACAAACTTTGATCCTAATCTGGCGAAGACTGTTTACAGTCCTACATTTTGTGCTATCGGAAATTATTTGCTTTATTTAACTCAAAATATTTGACTTGTCACGATTGACTGCCCTTGGAATATTATTAAACCGGTGTCATAATGTCTTTGTTGTGTTTCGACGCACTGATAACTGTATAGTGCTTCGTGGCGAAACACTCCCGCTATTATGTTGAGGAGCTGAAAAATTATTTGTCATATCCACTAATTAGTTCTTTCAGACAAGCGGCAGTGGCGTTAATTTTGGACTTAAGTACATAGGCTGACTGTAGAGAGTTGCAAAGTTTGCATCGACAGACGCTATGTAAATCCGACAACGTCGTGTTATGAATTCCATTCCAGTTGCTAATATTTCAGTTAACAGTCTGTTAGGGGAGAAAGTCGACTTGTTATGGAAAATGTTTGATGGATCTGAAGTGAAGTCGCTCCCATGCTGCTAAACTGCAAGTGTAGGTTGGAACTTGACTGTCGAATTCACTGTAGTGATACGCAAACAACGACCCCACTATTACTACTAATCTTACTGGAAGTAATTGTCATCGACAGAGAACGGCCACTACCCTGCATGCAAAAATAGCTGTCCGTGAAACCGAACTTACCACGGTAGCACAAGGCCAATGATTGGCTACTGCTCGATCTCACATGACCGCGCTTTGTAAATACGTCTTTATTCGCATGATTGTGATTGACGAAAACGCACAAAATGACTGAGTTATATTTGTCCCGCTAGCTTGCATTTCCTATTGATCTTGTCTTCATCCTGTTGGCTTGAGGCAGAGCTCCGGTTTGACCCGCAACGCTTTATAAGGAAAAACTAGCGCTAAGCTCCTGATGATTTACTTCTGGCTGTAATTTTAGGCCTCAATGAATTCACACGCAATTTGGATTATTTCTGTTCCAATGAAATAAGCAATGCTTCTACATCAAATTATGGTTCTCTGTGTCAACCATCACCGACATTGAACAGTTTTATTCCTTTCGATGGATTGCTAGTATATGTTCGTTTAGCCTCATTCTCTGCTTTCTCACAATATAGTGCTGATAAAATCGTAATGAGTCCCCCTAACCACACAGCAGCCAGATATTTTAACCTATAATCCGGAAAAGCACTGGACTGTTGACTTTTCGGATTGTGGCTCCATACCAGTAAGCACCTTCCGGCACCATCGAGAATGGAACTAATATGTGCCAACAGCTTGCGTTATTAGCCAGCATTTTATGCAAGTGAGCAATGTGAAAGTTTGACAGAAAGTCGTAACTCGAGCGAAATGGGACTTAGCTGACCGCCATGATGGCTACTACCCTTGCTGTTGGTGAACGTTGTGACAGTGCCAGCCATTGTCCTCTCCACTTGTCAATGAGATGAATGTGGGTTGCAGGGTAACAGATAATGTACACCACTTCTACCCTGTTTTGCTTGAAGCATACAGTTGGAAATCCGATTGAATTAAGCAACTTTGAGGACGAAAACTACGAAGGTAACCTTTCTATTCGATAATACTGTTATGCTTGCATAAGCATAGTTCGCAGTACTAGTTGTTGCGGCCAGTATGGTTTTACACTGTTTCGTTTGATGCATTCCTATAGTTAGTGGTTTTTAACTCGCAACTGATTTGAAATATAGTCTGGGGCAGAAATGCAAAACTGGTGGCCCGAACAGATGATAATGTAATAGAAGTTTAGCAGCTAGCATCTCATTATTTATAAGTTAAACTGGACATAAACTTGTCGTTCACAGAACTTATGCATGCTATTCTTTATGCAACATATCTTGTAAGCTTTGAGATAAGCACCTTCAAATCCATTCCAAAAGCATGACACGGTCGTAAAGGAATCTGTGAAGTAAGCGAGTTAAGACTATACACATCACCTGGATGCAGTTAACATGCCCTGATCATTTCTATCTCCCTGATATTTGGCTGAATGTCGACGGCGTTCACACTGTGGGTTTGACATTAGGTGACGAACTGACTGCGCACGAACTAATAGTACTATTCTTTCGTACAACTTTTGTTATTCTCTAGTATAAATTGTGCATAATGATATCCCAACAAGATGTAGAACACTCTTCAGATTCCACATAATTGTGGTATCTTTAGTGCTATGCAAGCTAATAAAAAAGGACGGTGAAGTAAGAAGGGCGACTGTTGCAAGAAAAACAGGAATGACATTATTTTTCACACCGGTGCATGGAAAGACTTATTGTGTAATTTCAAAGAGGAAAATGAGCGGGAAGCTCTCGACAAACCATTGTTTTCTATTAATCAATCTTCAGATCTTTTAAGTAATAGACTCAAGAAGTAGAAACGAAGCAGCTATTTTTGAATGACTTCAAAGACGACAATGCGAGGAAGATATGTAAACGCAAGCTGCTACAACGCTGCAAAAACCTTCCAACGCAGCTAATCTAAATTTGATTTAAATGAGAAAACGTCCATTTTTTCCAAGATTCAAGGACCAAGTGCCGTATCGCCTCCAGTCAATGGTAGTTTATCGTTTACTTGTCCAAACGGGGATAGATACATTGGAGGAATCAACAGAATCTAATGGAAGAGAATCAAAAAACCTCTCCCAAATTGGTTCACCAACCAGACAAAAATAACAATTTTTATTTCAATAACCAAACATCTGACGCACGCAGGATGCCAAGTTGGCAGTTAAACCAATTTCGCAATCCAATCTAAAGTACTACCACACCCGAACCACCAAATAAGTATTCGCCTGCTTGCTACCGTGGTGGCGTTATGTATAAAACGGAGTAATCCAAACGTACTCATCCGAAAGAAGATTGGCCAACCGTAAACCAAAAGAGGGAATCACCACACAACACTCGTATGACATCCGTGGCTTGATCACCTGAGCAATATTGGGAAAGCATTCTAAACCTTTTAATCAACTGAGCTGTTGTGCAGTAATCTAACACGTTCCAACTTAACGTTTATTATTGTAACATCCAGATAGGGATTAACTCGAAAATAATTGTTTATCGAAAGCTTAGTACTCATTTTCTTCTGCGATTCACAAAAATGAGCATCTTACATGAAATGTGCAATTTGCAACAACACTGTTGCAGACCAAAAGAATAAACTTGAAAGACATAATGAAAGGAACAATCGATCGTTGATAAAATTGAAGGCGTAATGTACGAATCAAACCTCAAGGAACTGAAGGGTAACTTAAGACCGACATTGAACGGTTTTAAAATCTGCAAAAGAGATTGTCTTTCGTTACCGCTATGAAACCACTACATCGTATAATCGCCATGAGTGAGCAATTTCACAGTATAGGAAATTAGCGAAGCACTATTTATCAACCAGACTGAACTTATGCGTCCAGCGAAAGCACACTCATTCAAAGATATTTCATTGAAAATGAGCACTAAATCAGAACAGACTAATGCAATTTCGAGAAATTTACAGCAACAATTGGAGGCAACAACGTCAAGGTTTGAACATTGATTCTATTGTTTTTGATGAGACCGTTGTCACCATTGGAATAGTACGGCTTACAGTTTTCACCAGAGCATGTGACAGTGAAGTTAATATTTATGTATACTGATTGAACTGACCCTATGCATTACTCTGCCGCAAGCTAGGACATATAATAGAAATTCGTGCAGGTTCTGCAAGATCATGATTTGGTTCCGAGTATACTTGCAGGCCGAAATATGGACGGTGCTGCAAATATGTTTACTAGACATTATGAACACCTGTTATGAATACAGTAACATGGAACGCATCCAGATTCGTTTGTAAGACTTAGCTGTGTTATTCATCTGCAAAAATTAAGTCCAACGGTTTTAAAACTGGATAATGCTCATAATTTGTAACCAAGACGGTGAACAAACTCAGAGGCCATGTTCTTAACCACCTTCTATTTAACCAATTGATAGAATATATGGATAATACTTTACCAAGTTCCCATGCCGGATATATATCTGCTTGTTGTCAAGTCACAAACTACGGAAAGGTTTTGTTTGTTGAAATTAGAAAAAAGGTTGATCTGGGGGAAGAAATATCAATAAGTTGGTTAAACAAAGGATTCAACATGGCTCTAGGAACTAACTTTTGTTTTGAATATTAATACATAATTACCCGATTATAATTTGAAACCGCAAGGTGAAAACAGGCTCATCACTGAGGTGTATGATGAATTAGAGCACTTCCGTAAAAACTAAGTATAGTAGAGACACACTGGTCAAATGCAATTGTAGTACATTTTCCCAAGTGTCAAGATCTGGAACACAGTGCCAATACTGAGTCGGTTATCGAAATAATTTCAGTAAACTTTTGTGCACACCAATTAGCATTAGTTTCCAAAGCATTCATTTTTGTGGTTCTCAAGACCAGCGAATTCCTGCAGTTAAGACTATAATTAATGCATTGAGATGTTTCATCTGAAATACACAATCTTGAATTGAAAGTACTAATTTCTTTTCATATTATCCAGCAAGTTTTAAACACTGGTTTTTCTCACAAAGATTATATCAATGTTCGATTCTATCTATTGTTTTAAACAGTTAATGTCCCTAATGGAAGCAACAGTAAGTTCTCAGCGAACTAAGATGACCGATCAACCATTTTATCGCTTGTCATAATGGGAACTGCAGCGACATATCAACCGGAAATATCTATGTTTAAAAGTAAATAGCTTCATCAAGTCTCAGGATCAAGCCCTACAAACGTGCATTTTAAATTGCGGTACTGCATTAACAGCGAATTTCTGGCTGATGGATGTAAAATTTGCTTTTTCTTTGTGAAGCCACTATATTATTTTGCGTTGATGTATGTAATTTGCCAGTATACCATTTGCATACACTTTATGTTTTACCAAGAAAAAGTAATACAATCCTGCACAATAAGTATATTGCATATATATACGCAAAAAATAGCTAAAATTAATGTTCCTGTGCGGCTATCATGCAAACAAAAATATGCACATACGGCCCTTGGGAATTCAGAGTATTAGTTCCCAAATCTTGAGGGCAGCAGTGCTAAGGTGACTTTAGCTGAGTACCAGCTTTATTGACATATTAGATAAATACATGGCTGAAGCAACAAAAATAGCTTGCACAGAAATGGAACTTTTGCAGTTTCTTATTTAGAACATGCCTTGGTAGAGCCCGCACAGCTTACTAATTATCTGGTACGTAAAGGACAAAAACACATAAGCGAGCAGTGTAAGGCAGACTTACTACAACAGTTAAAGTTGAGACATTCGAGACAGCGAAGCGTGGTTCATGAATATCGACATATCGTTCAAGCAAGAAGATAGTTCAAGTTATTGTGAAACACAGGCTTGCTGTAGGAGTGAAGATGGATTACTGGTTGTATACAACGTCAAGCATGTAAACAGGCACAAAAATTACTCAAACTACACGTCTGTAAATTCGAACACCCATCCTCGACATTTGACCGCTTACTTTAGTCTACATGTAGTGTCGATAACACGGCAGCACAAACCGGAAATAATTCCTTTCAAATGCTTCGGCGGCCAGTTCCCTTACACGGAATATCATCATCATCATTATACATGTCAGCTGGAGGTGGGAAAACACCTCCGATATTGTGCCGCAATACATGAAGGAAATACATACATATAATACAATACACAAAGGAAAAATAGATACAACAGTTGCATGCCAGCTGAGCTACCAGTAAGGGATAGGCATCGTCCCGGTAAGCTACCAGCCAGCTACTAGGCATAAAGAAAAAATTTATTGTTTTACCCTACGAAATAAGATTGTAGGTGGAGGGGGAGGGTAAAAGTAATGGGGAGAGACAAAGAAACTCACAGCAGGAACGCCACTGAGGTCGGCTCCGTGCCATGTCAGCAAGTGTATCCAGCCAAATGTGTTCACCGTCTTTTGGACCCAACCAGGGCGCCGTGACGCTCCAACGGAGGCCAGCTCAGAAGTGAGAGTTTTCATTCCCCTAGACCAAGTCATTGCTTTGCCACCTCTCTTCTTCTTCCATCCACATCCCCGGTGAGCAAACAACGCACGTCGAGGGAGTCGGTGGGCTGGCATGCGCAACACGTGGCCGAGCCATCGGAGCCTGGTGCGGGAAATAACGGTGCTGAGCGGTTCAGATCCTTTTCCTGGGCCGTAAACAAGGCGTCGAACACGCTCGTTACTCACGCGGTGTTCCCACCAGAAGTGAGTCAAACTGCGAAGGCACCGATGGTCGAAGGTAACTAGCCCCTTCATGTCCGTCGAGCTTAGGAGCCAGGTTTCGCAACTTTACAGTAAGGTCGAATGTATCGCCGCAATGTACACTCTATCCTTCAGGGCGAGAGTAATGTTGCGCCGCCGCCATAGGTGGCGAAGGTTAGCAAAAGCACTTCGAGCTTTCGCTATACGGTTCGTGATCTCGTCTTCGATCCTAAGGGCGCTGATACAACTTCCCAGGTAATTGAATTTCTGAACGACTTCTAGCTGATCCCCACCAAGAGTCAGCGCAGGAGGCGATCCCTGCCAATCTTGGAGGAACGCTTTGCACTTCGATGGTGCAAAGCAAAGCCCGAAGCGGCTGACAGCCAGTGCTAATCTGTCCAGCGTGGCTTGGCACGTCTGGGAGCTGTCACAGATGAGGGCAATGTCGTCTGCATACTCCAAGTCAAGAAGTCGTTCTTCTGGGAGTAGCTCCACACCTTCCAAGTCATGTCCTGTAAAGGCAGTCTCCATGACTTCGTCAATAGCGAAGTTGAATAGGAAAGGTGACAGCGGGCATCCTTGTCTCATACCGCTGGAAATATTAAAGGGTGGCGACAGCTTGCCGTAAGCCCTCACTCTGCCCGTGCTACGCGCATATAATGCTCGGATAATATTTACATATTTCTCGAGCACACCTTTCCTGAGTAAACAATTCCGAAGGGCACATCGAACAACCGAATCGAAGGCACCTTCGATGTCGAGGAACACGACTAGGGTGGGCCGCCAATATGTGTGACGGTGCTCCAACAACTGACGCAAGGTGAAGATGTGGTAGATGCAGCCACGACCACGACGAAACCCGGCTTGCTCTTTACGAATCTGGCTTTCACGAGCGCCAGTCAGTCTGTGAAGAATTATGGAGACGAGTAATTTGTAGTCGATGGAGATCAGACTGATTCCTCTATGGTTGCCGCATTCCGACCGCAAGCCGCTTTTGAAGATGGGAACAATAAAGAAGCGGCTCCAATCGGTTGGGATAGTTTCCTGTTCCCACAGTTTCACTTGCATTTTTTTGTAAAGCATCAACAAGAGCAGAGCCTCCGAATTTGAAGAGGGCTGGAGGAAGATCATCTGGGCCCGCGGCTTTGTTCAACTTCAACAGTCTGAACCCACGTTCGACTTCTGAGCGAGAGGGTGGATCCAAAGGGACAGCCCACGGAGCAGGGCGATCAGTGACCGGCGAATCGAACATTTCTAGCCGATTAACTTGCTTTTCAAAATGCCCAGCCCAACGCTCCAAACGTTTTGACAAATTGTGGATAGGCTGTCCACTCTCATCACAAATTGTTTCACTAACACCAGGTCTCCTGCTGCCCGTTTCCCGTATCAGACGGAATAACTTACGATGGTTACCAAGGGCAGCGGCCACTTCCACCTCTGACGCACGATGAGACCACCAAGATTCGCGGTCTCTCTTCAGGCTAGCGCGGAGTTTTGCCCGAAGCTCTTTGTGAGTTTCATTGTGCTCGCTTCCAGCTGGAATATGCCGGCAAGCGTCGATAAGTTCCAGAGACAGAGAAGAGACCCAATGTCCATGTTGGCTATTAAACAACACCACATGAGGATTTGCCCGCTGCTAGTAAGTTCTGGCGAACATGTGACCAGTGACCATCAATTGTCTCCAGTGAGCGGTTACTCAACTCGCATGTCAGTGTACTTCGATACGCATTCAGAACAGCTGGCTTTGTCAGTTGGCTGGTGTCAATGCGCTCACAGCGTCGTCGTGTGCGTCCGCCAAAGCGCATCCACATGTCAGCACATACAAGTGCATGATCGGTGTCCACACATGTGCTCCAAATCGAGCGGCAATTCTGGATGCAGCCTCTCCAGCGGTAACTAATAGCAATGTGATCGATCTGCGTCCAAGGCTGGTTCGAGGCTGGTGGGCACCAAGTCACACTCCGGCGGGTGCTGTGTCGGCAATTAGTGCTCGCAAGAAATAAGCGAGCATCTTCACACAAATGAAGTAACCGCTCACGGTTATCATTACGGGAGCCTACACCGTGCTGATCGCCCAGATGCATTTCATCAGTGGACAACTTTCCAACTTGTGCGTTCATATCCCCCGCCAGCACAACAGTGTCCGTGCTTCTTCAGTGGCGAAGAAGCTGACACATTTGGCGGTAGAAGTCGTTCTTTACCGAATCATCGCTACAGTTTGTGGGCGCGTAGGCAGCGATGATGAACAGACACCTATTAGTCCCGCGCGACTTCGAAGCTTTAAACGAGCCAGCCAATCGGACCGCACACATCCGGCTACTGATTGGAATCCAATCAACCAGAGCAGCTTCAGCCCGGGGACTCAGGGCAATGCCAACACCAGCTTGGCCGGTGCTCGAATCTGCATCGTCACCGGATAAGCGCAATGCGAAAGTGCTGCTAGTGTCACCTGAAGGGGATCGCAGAGTGAGCACAGAGCTCGAGTCTTGCAGGCGGGTCTCTGATAAGCAGTAGATATCGATCGAGAGGGTCTCCAATGTTCGGGCAAGTGCTGCCTGTTGACCGATTTGTAGCAGTGTGCATACATTGAGGCATGCCAATCTGAAGGAGGATCGAGGGCTCCAAATGGAAGCCGATGAACTGGAATGGACCGCTTGGTTGGATATGGGCTTGTCGACAGCAGAGGTGTGACGCTCCGCGTTCACATGTGAGTTGAACTTAGAAGATAAATGCCTAGCAAAGCATGTTGGGGGAGGGCCAAGAATCGGGGGGTTGAAAACTGGGGGGATATAAGTGAAGTTGGAAGGGGACGGTAAGAGTGAAAAAGCGTAAGAGGGGAATAAGAAGACGGGAAGGCTTGAGCAGTAGCATCCAAACCCCTATCCACCCTGTTCGATGCAGCAGATAGGGCACCGTTGATTATCCTCTGCGGTGGCCAGAGCATCAAGAAATTGTTTGAGGTAAGATTCATGGTATTGCGTGGGCAGGATACTGTCAGGTTGCCCAGGCCTAGACAGGAGAAGGATTAAGGTTCTCAACCAAAGCCTTTGGTTCAAAAACCTGTCCGCAATGCGTTGGGCTACAAGGAGTCCGTTTTAAGGAATTAGGTGCCACCCTCATTCCAACCTCCAACCTGGAGGACCAGGAGGCAGAGTTTGTTTGGCCTCTAACCATTGACCAATCTGGTATGAGTGACTCTGAAGGTGCAAAAGCACCACGCAGCATAACTCAATGGGTCGCTGAGGCACACAAACCATCGCACCACGGTAAGGTCCAGCCTCATTGCGATGGAATATATGTCATATCTATAGACAGCACACATCGTCGTTAAGACAGATTCCACTACCGAGAAATTTAATGCCGCAAACTATTTGTGCTTTATCTGTTTGCTCTCTTAAAATGGGAAATAGTGCAATTTTCTGTTGATGGCTGGTCTAGTTTCGTTTAGACGCATTTGTGTATCAAATTCATATGGGCACTATGTCGTCTTATTGACGGTGGGAAGCAAAGACTATTATTTTCTGCTACAGAAGCTAGTTATTCAGACCACGCTAGAGGTTCATTGAAACAGCAGTTAGCACCTAGTGCTTTTTTACCTGTTAAGAGTATTTTAAGCGTGCACATGGTTTTGTTGAACTATGTTTGCAATAACCCTATTGATATACGGAACAAGTTGAGATGATGAAGATTAACCAGTAGTTTTGACAGACTTAACTTACCACCGCCTTGATTGACCGGAGTAAAAAGAAGATGCGAAAATAGATTACAAATGAAGACAACTTAGGAAAATACAGCACTTCGAAGTTAAATACACTTCATCTCATTGGAAAGCGTTCTAATAGGAGCATTTTAGCTCTTTACCCACTTGCTTTTCATTGGTGAATGCTGTTGAAATCTTGCGCTTATCGTCACACGAAATGCCAGAAGCTAGATACCAGGAGCATTTTAGCATTTGCACAAATTAGCATTTAACAAAGCACAAATTGTTCTGTGCAAAAAAGTTCGACATCAATCTAACTTCACTTGTGAACTCAGTGACGGGTTCGCTCATCCGGCTAGTTGGTTTTACTGTAAGGTGCAAACTGCTATATCATGTTGTTAATGATTATGTACATTAAAGCTATTACGACCAGAAAGTCCTCGGAATGGATTGATTCGGCATTTCTAGACCGTCGCAATATACTGAAATTAATCTTCTAAGGATCTAGTTAATAAGCCACGACAGTCCAAATGTATGTTTGTCATAAAGGCCAGTTACAATCCGCTCCTGTGGATCTATAGCAACTTTCATCGCAACAAGTTTCTGTTGTTATGCGCTGTCAAAATGTAGAAGTCGTACTGCGGGGCAATCAGTACTTTATTTTTGTTCGTCGCAATCAGCCGACAATTCAGATATGTCGACCAGCTATCCGGAAAAGCACCAGACGGCCGTTTCGCCCTATTGGGGCTCATCAGTGGTGCGCATCCTTCGGTCCTCTGCGGAGGATCGAACCCATGACTGCTAGTGGCTCTTGCCAACTAGCCCGCAGCTTATGCAACTGCGCCATGGAGGACGGTATCTGACTATCATGAATTGTTAGCTAAATGCGATATAGCCCGACGCATCCTCCACTGCCATGCAGGCACCTGCCATGCAGATGACAGCGGTCGGCCTTCCGGCGTCAGGACTTCCCGGTTACGGCACAACTGATGAGCCCCAATAGGGCGAACCGGCCGTCTGGTGCTTTTCCGGATAGCTGGTCGACATATCTGAATTGTCGGCTGATTGCGACGAACAAGAATACGCAACAAAAGCCTTCCATTCATAAGTAATCAGTACTTTGTTCAGTTGATTCATCATTGTCACGCTCAAGCAGCAGGCCTAATTTAGTCTGGAAAAGTAATATATAACTTATCTGTCCGTATAGCTTTCAGGTCCTAGTGCCGCACCGGAGCAACATGCGGAAATGCCTAGCTTGTGATGCCAGCCACTGTCCGCTGCATAGTACCTAACTGGTATGGCAGTGGAAGATGAGTCAGTCTATATCATGGTCAACTCTCAACCACGCAACTCCGCGGCTTTCACCCATGACGAACTGGCACTAGCTGCTGACATCCCGAATTTATCGGGCGGAACCCAGCTGTGGTCCGCTGGGATGCGCACCACTGACGAGACCCAGAGGGCCAAAAGGCCGGTCCCTGTTGTTTTTGCAGACAAACCGAAGCCTGTTGCTTGAGAGTGGTAATGATGTATTAGCTGAATTATACTAAAATCCTCAATATTCATCAGTAATATTATAAGTACACGATTTACATCAAAATAAAATGCCATCTGTTGTATCAACAAAGCCGTAGGAAAGGTAAAATGTATCTCGCAAAATTAAACAAATACAACTGAGTCAATCCCTTGTTAAACGGAGAGTCAAGCGACAGACGCACACAACCAATAGTAATGAGTCAGCAAGCCAACCAATGAGATCGAGCCAATCGATGTTGCTGACAGGGTTACCACA
>CALYDF020004754.1:0-15475 GCA_944474145.2 Dicrocoelium dendriticum | reverse complement strand
TCAGTTCTGAACTGAAAGATTTCGATGGCCGACTCTGTCTAGCTATCCTTGGATAAATTTAAGACATACCTTACGGAGCTTTCCACTCCCTATATTCCACTCATGAGGAATAGAGGGTTAAGGGCACAGCCTCCATGGATAGATACCACAGCAAGTACCTACTCAAGAAACGGTCCAGGTGCTGACGAACCTACCAAGCAGCTCCCACAGCCAGTACCTATGATAGTTATCGAGAGATTAGAAAGCAGCATCTCAGGACTGTTCCACTGCAGCTCGAGCAGGGTTTAGCGGACTCGGCCGCAGCTAATTCCAAGAAGTTTGCTTACGTTAAAAGACGCAGCGAGGCAATACTGTCTATACCAGGGTTATTGCGAGCAGACGGGACCCGTGCGCAAACTGACTATGACAAAGCTTGTATACTTAGTGATCAGTATACTGGGGTCTTTGCTCGGGAGACCTGTGCCACAGGTCGAATTGGTTTCAAGAGTTCCAGAGTATTCTTGCTCAGCTAAGTTCAACATAACGGAAACTGAGGTCTTCGAACCACTGCAAGGCATTGATCCCTTTAAAGCTTCCGATCCTGATTCAATTCATCCGAAGCGGTTGCATGAATTGGCCGCTGAGCTGAGTGGTCCCCTCACATGCGTTTTTTAATCTCGCTTGACACCTGTATCCTGCCATCAGAATGGAAGAAGGCAATCATCTGTCCGATTTTTAACGGCGGTGACAGCGCTGTGCCCGCGAACTACCGGCCTGTCAGTTTGACAAGCGTAGTATTCAAGTTGTTTGAAAATCATCATCATCAACAGCAGTACATCAGCCATTTGAACTGATGCTTCGCTGCTATACAACCATGAGGACCTATGAAATAAAGAATAAGAAGAGGGAGAGAAAGGGGGGAATTACCTGAAATCCTTAATGCCCTAAGCAAACATTCTGGGTCAAGGCGCCTACACCTTGTGTAGACAACATACCGTCACAAACAGCTGGCTATCGTGCAAAGATAAGGCGGCATCGGCGAGACAGCTTCCTTGCGGCTTTCACTGCCACGCGTCATAATCAGCCATTACCCCGCAGATAACTCAGCACCAAACACACTTTAAACAGGCAATCCGATTAGGAGATGGCAGCAGACGCGCCACTGGTGTCGGTTGCGAGCCATGTCCTGCAAAGTCTCGAGCCAAGCACAAGGTGAGTCACGTGGACTCCAACCCGGAAGGCGAGACGGACCAACGGCACCCAGTTTGGTCGTCAGTGACTTCATTTTCCGCTGCCAAGTCAACTTCTGTCCACCTCGAGCCTTGCGCCATCCGATACCTGGTAGACTGAACAAGGTCCTCCTAGGTAAGCGGTGAGCAGGCATGCGTAGCACGTGCCCGAGCCAACGCAACTTATTCAGTGCTACCTGTTGTTCTAGGGAGCTAGCATGATCATCACCACCTAGTACTCGCCTACGCACATCATCGTTGCGGACACGCTGGTGCCATCCGACACCAGCAATGCTTCGCAAACAACGATGATCAAAGACTTGAAGGCGCCTCAGATCTTCAGACCGAAGGGGCCAAGTTTCACTACCATAGAGCAGAACGGCCCTCACTGTGGCCTTGTATACACTGCCTTTCAGACGGAGGGAAACTCCCTTCTGTCGCCAAAGATGACGCAGGTTCAAGAAGGCAGCTCTGGCCTTTGCAATGCGTGAGCTCACGTCAGTTTCTATGCGCCCATCATTGCTGATGCAGCTGCCAAGATAAGTGAATTGATCAATCACCTCGAGTTCCTCGTTAGCAAGCGTCAAGGGGTCATCAAGTGGTTGGTGGTCCTGAAGCAACACTTTGCACTTTGAAGGTGCGAAGTGCATACCAAATAATGGGACCACTCTGGATAGGCCATTCAGGGTTGATTGTGCCGCCGCAAAATCGTCGAAAAGCAAGACGATATCGTCCGCATAATCTAGGTCAACTAACCTTTCACCAGGCAGCACTTCAACGCCTGCATCGTGAGATTCCGCAAGGGAACACTCCATAATAGAATCCACGACGAAATTGAACAAAAACTGGGAAATCGGGCAACCCTGACGAACGCCACTTGTAGTCGAAAAGCTATCCGATAGGACACCAGAAACCCTGACGCGGCCTGTAGTGTTCGAGTATAGAGCACGAAGGATGTTCACATATTTCGTGGGAACACCTTTTCGCGCAAGTAATTCGAACAGAATCGATCGATCGACCGAATCGAACGCACTCTTGAAATCGAGGAACACAGCTAGGGTCGGTCTGCGGTATGCGTGGCGCTGCTCTAGCACCTGCCGCAAAGTAAATATATGGTCTATACAGCCACGTCCTGGTCAGACTGTTGCAGACCTATCGGTTGTTTTGTGCACTTCCTCTACCCAGTTTACATTTGTAGTTATATATATGAGTCCTGGAAGCTCTTCCAGGGGGATACTTGACTTTATCTGCACTCAGTCCGTGAATAAGTGTTTAGTTCTAGGGTTATTTTAACCTCCCGGCAGTCTGTTGGGCCGATCTTTCTTGCGATTCGGTACAGACTTTTCTCGGCCGACTCTCCAAGTGCCTTTGCACCAGTTCGTAGACTTCCCCAGTAGGTAAATGGACAACCAGATACCATCTACTTTAGATCTGGTTTTCGCTAAGTCCCTCGACTTCGTGACTGACGTTTTGTACGGTGAACCTCTAGGGTCCAGCGATCACGCATGCATATCCTTTCGGTGTGCTCTTTCAAGGCAACAACAGACCGCTGCTGAATTACTTTTGAATATTTGGCGGGCGAACTTTAGTGCAATGCGAGCCGAGGCTTCAGTTCTGAACTGAAAGATTTCGATGGCCGACTCTGTCTAGCTATCCTTGGATAAATTTAAGACATACCTTACGGAGCTTTCCACTCCCTATATTCCACTCATGAGGAATAGAGGGTTAAGGGCACAGCCTCCATGGATAGATACCACAGGCAAGTACCTACTCAAGAAACGGTCCAGGTGCTGACGAACCTACCAAGCAGCTCCCACAGCCAGTACCTATGATAGTTATCGAGAGATTAGAAAGCAGCATCTCAGGACTGTTCCACTGCAGCTCGAGCTGGGTTTAGCGGACTCGGCCGCAGCTAATTCCAAGAAGTTTGCTTACGTTAAAAGACGCAGCGAGGCAATACTGTCTATACCAGGGTTATTGCGAGCAGACGGGACCCGTGCGCAAACTGACTATGACAAAGCTTGTATACTTAGTGATCAGTATACTGGGGTCTTTGCTCGGGAGACCTGTGCCACAGGTCGAATTGGTTTCAAGAGTTCCAGAGTATTCTTGCTCAGCTAAGTTCAACATAACGGAGACTGAGGTCTTCGAACCACTGCAAAGCATTGATCCCTTTAAAGCTTCCGATCCTAATTCAATTCATCCGAAGCGGTTGCATGAATTGGCCGCTGAGCTGAGTGGTCCCCTCACATGCGTTTTTTAATATTGCTTGACACCTGTATCCTGCCATCAGAATGGAAGAAGGCAATCATCTGTCCGATTTTTAACGGCGGTGACAGCGCTGTGCCCGCGAACTACCGGCCTGTCAGTTTGACAAGCGTAGTATTCAAGTTGTTTGAAAATCATCATCATCAACAGCAGTACATCAGCCATTTGAACTGATGCTTCGCTGCTATACAACCATGAGGACCTATGAAATAAAGAATAAGAAGAGGGAGAGAAAGGGGGGAATTACCTGAAATCCTTAATGCCCTAAGCAAACATTCTGGGTCAAGGCGCCTACACCTTGTGTAGACAACATACCGTCACAAACAGCTGGCTATCGTGCAAAGATAAGGCGGCATCGGCGAGACAGCTTCCTTGCGGCTTTCACTGCCACGCGTCATAATCAGCCATTACCCCGCAGATAACTCAGCACCAAACACACTTTAAACAGACAATCCGATTAGGAGATGGCAGCAGACGCGCCACTGGTGTCGGTTGCGAGCCATGTCCTGCAAAGTCTCGAGCCAAGCACAAGGTGAGTCACGTGGACTCCAACCCGGAAGGCGAGACGGACCAACGGCACCCAGTTTGGTCGTCAGTGACTTCATTTTCCGCTGCCAAGTCAACTTCTGTCCACCTCGAGCCTTGCGCCATCCGATACCTGGTAGACTGAACAAGGTCCTCCTAGGTAAGCGGTGAGCAGGCATGCGTAGCACGTGCCCGAGCCAACGCAACTTATTCAGTGCTACCTGTTGTTCTAGGGAGCTAGCATGATCATCACCACCTAGTACTCGCCTACGCACATCATCGTTGCGGACACGCTGGTGCCATCCGACACCAGCAATGCTTCGCAAACAACGATGATCAAAGACTTGAAGGCGCCTCAGATCTTCAGACCGAAGGGGCCAAGTTTCACTACCATAGAGCAGAACGGCCCTCACTGTGGCCTTGTATACACTGCCTTTCAGACGGAGGGAAACTCCCTTCTGTCGCCAAAGATGACGCAGGTTCAAGAAGGCAGCTCTGGCCTTTGCAATGCGTGAGCTCACGTCAGTTTCTATGCGCCCATCATTGCTGACGCAGCTGCCAAGATAAGTGAATTGATCAATCACCTCGAGTTCCTCGTTAGCAAGCGTCAAGGGGTCATCAAGTGGTTGGTGGTCCTGAAGCAACACTTTGCACTTTGAAGGTGCGAAGTGCATACCAAATAATGGGACCACTCTGGATAGGCCATTCAGGGTTGATTGTGCCGCCGCAAAATCGTCGAAAAGCAAGACGATATCGTCCGCATAATCTAGGTCAACTAACCTTTCACCAGGCAGCACTTCAACGCCTGCATCGTGAGATTCCGCAAGGGAACACTCCATGATAGAATCCACGACGAAATTGAACAAAAACTGGGAAATCGGGCAACCCTGACGAACGCCACTTGTAGTCGAAAAGCTATCCGATAGGACACCAGAAACCCTGACGCGGCCTGTAGTGTTCGAGTATAGAGCACGAAGGATGTTCACATATTTCGTGGGAACACCTTTTCGCGCAAGTAATTCGAACAGAATCGATCGATCGACCGAATCGAACGCACTCTTGAAATCGAGGAACACAGCTAGGGTCGGTCTGCGGTATGCGTGGCGCTGCTCTAGCACCTGCCGCAAAGTAAATATATGGTCTATACAGCCACGTCCTGGTCAGACTGTTGCAGACCTATCGGTTGTTTTGTGCACTTCCTCTACCCAGTTTACATTTGTAGTTATATATATGAGTCCTGGAAGCTCTTCCAGGGGGATACTTGACTTTATCTGCACTCAGTCCGTGAATAAGTGTTTAGTTCTAGGGTTATTTTAACCTCCCGGCAGTCTGTTGGGCCGATCTTTCTTGCGATTCGGTACAGACTTTTCTCGGCCGACTCTCCAAGTGCCTTTGCACCAGTTCGTAGACTTCCCCAGTAGGTAAATGGACAACCAGATACCATCTACTTTAGATCTGGTTTTCGCTAAGTCCCTCGACTTCGTGACTGACGTTTTGTACGGTGAACCTCTAGGGTCCAGCGATCACGCATGCATATCCTTTCGGTGTGCTCTTTCAAGGCACCAACAGACCGCTGCTGAATTACTTTTGAATATTTGGCGGGCGAACTTTAGTGCAATGCGAGCCGAGGCTTCAGTTCTGAACTGAAAGATTTCGATGGCCGACTCTGTCTAGCTATCCTTGGATAAATTTAAGACATACCTTACGGAGCTTTCCACTCCCTATATTCCACTCATGAGGAATAGAGGGTTAAGGGCACAGCCTCCATGGATAGATACCACAGGCAAGTACCTACTCAAGAAACGGTCCAGGTGCTGACGAACCTACCAAGCAGCTCCCACAGCCAGTACCTATGATAGTTATCGAGAGATTAGAAAGCAGCATCTCAGGACTGTTCCACTGCAGCTCGAGCTGGGTTTAGCGGACTCGGCCGCAGCTAATTCCAAGAAGTTTGCCTACTTTAAAAGCCGCAGCGAGACAAAACTGTCTATACCAGGGTTATTACGAGCAGAAGCGACCCGTGCGCAAACTGACTATGACGAGGCTTGTATACTTAGTGAACAGTATACTGGAGTCTGCTCGGGAGACCTGTGCCACAGGTCGAATTGGTTTCAAGAGTTCCAGAGTATTCTTGCTCAGCTAAGTTCAACATAACGGAGACTGAGGTCTTCGAACCACTGCAAAGCATTGATCCCTTTAAAGCTTCCGATCCTAATTCAATTCATCCGAAGCGGTTGCATGAATTGGCCGCTGAGCTGAGTGGTCCCCTCACATGCGTTTTTTAATATTGCTTGACACCTGTATCCTGCCATCAGAATGGAAGAAGGCAATCATCTGTCCGATTTTTAACGGCGGTGACAGCGCTGTGCCCGCGAACTACCGGCCTGTCAGTTTGACAAGCGTAGTATTCAAGTTGTTTGAAAATCATCATCATCAACAGCAGTACATCAGCCATTTGAACTGATGCTTCGCTGCTATACAACCATGAGGACCTATGAAATAAAGAATAAGAAGAGGGAGAGAAAGGGGGGACTTACCTGAAATCCTTAATGCCCTAAGCAAACATTCTGGGTCAAGGCGCCTACACCTTGTGTAGACAACATACCGTCACAAACAGCTGGCTATCGTGCAAAGATAAGGCGGCATCGGCGAGACAGCTTCCTTGCGGCTTTCACTGCCACGCGTCATAATCAGCCATTACCCCGCAGATAACTCAGCACCAAACACACTTTAAACAGACAATCCGATTAGGAGATGGCAGCAGACGCGCCACTGGTGTCGGTTGCGAGCCATGTCCTGTAAAGTCTCGAGCCAAGCACAAGGTGAGTCACGTGGACTCCAACCCGGAAGGCGAGACGGACCAACGGCACCCAGTTTGGTCGTCAGTGACTTCATTTTCCGCTGCCAAGTCAACTTCTGTCCACCTCGAGCCTTGCGCCATCCGACACCTGGTAGACTGAACAAGGTCCTCCTAGGTAAGCGGTGAGCAGGCATGCGTAGCACGTGCCCGAGCCAACGCAACTTATTCAGTGCTACCTGTTGTTCTAGGGAGCTAGCATGATCATCACCACCTAGTACTCGCCTACGCACATCATCGTTGCGGACACGCTGATGCCATCCGACACCAGCAATGCTTCGCAAACAACGATGATCAAAGACTTGAAGGCGCCTCAGATCTTCAGACCGAAGGGGCCAAGTTTCACTACCATAGAGCAGAACGGCCCTCACTGTGGCCTTGTATACACTGCCTTTCAGACGGAGGGAAACTCCCTTCTGTCGCCAAAGATGACGCAGTTTCAAGAAGGCAGCTCTGGCCTTTGCAATGCGTGAGCTCACGTCAGTTTCTATGCGCCCATCATTGCTGATGCAGCTGCCAAGATAAGTGAATTGATCAACCCCCTAGAGTTCCTCGTTAGCAAGCGTCAAGGGGTCATCAAGTGGCTGGTGGTCCTGCAGCAACACTTTGCACTTTGAAAGTGCGAAGTGCATACCAAATAATGGGACCACTCTGGACAGACTATTCAGGGTTGATTGTGCCGCCTCAACATTGTCGAAAAGCAAGACGATATCGTCCGCATAATCTAGGTCAACTAACCTTTCACCAGGCAGCACTTCAACACCTACATCGTGAGATTCCGCAAGGGAACACTCCATGATAGAATCCACGACGAAATTGAACAAAAACTGGGAAATCGGGCAACCCTGACGAACGCCACTTGTAGTCGAAAAGCTATCCGATAGGGCACCAGAAACCCTGACGCGGCCTGTAGTGTTCGAGTATAGAGCACGAAGGATGTTCACATATTTCGTGGGAACACCTTTCCGCGCAAGTATTTCGAACAGAATCGATCGATCGACTGAATCGAACGCACTCTTGAAATCGAGGAACACAGCTATGGTCGGTCTGCGGTATGCGTGGCGCTGCTCTAGCACCTGCCGCAAAGTAAATATATGGTCTATACAGCCACGTCCTGGGCGAAAACCGGCCTGCTTTTCTCTAATCCGAGATTCCCGTTCTGCAGTGAGGCGACGAACGATAATCGAGGCCAGTAATTTTGTCACAACTGGCGTTAGGCTAATACCCCTGTGGTTCGCACAGTCTGTGCGACTGCCCTTTTTGTATATTGCCACTATAATCGATTCGCTCCAATTAGCCGGCACACTCTCTTCGTTCCAGATACGTTCGAATAGGGAGGTCAGTGCTTTGCAGAGGACCTCACCTCCATCCTTAAATAGTGCAGGTGGTAGGGAATCCGGGCCAGCGGCACGAAAACGATTGAGGGCTGTGATCGCGTTTCGGACCTCGGCCTCCGACGGAGGCTCTAAACTAACCGTCCATGGCTCGTCCTGCATCACCTGAGTAGGAAGAGGTCCGGGAGCAGGGGGCCAGCTGAACTGATGTTCAAAGTGCTCAGCCCAACGAGCCATACGGCGCTCCTTATTGTGTATCAGCGCACCCGCGCTGTCTCTGATTGTCTCACTGACGCCTGGTTTCCTCGGACCAGTGGTGCGGATTAGCTGGAAGAGCTTCCGGTAATTGCCTACTGCTCCTGCCTCCTCCATTTCTTGAGCCCGACTGGTCCACCAGGCTTCCTTGTCAGCACGTAGCCTCCGCTTTAGTTCACGCCTAATAGCCCGTCTGGTCACAGTGTGTTCAGAACCAGCCGGGAGGTGCCTTCTAGCTTCCAAAAGGTTCACGGACCTCTCGGATATCCAGTGACTGGTGCGATGACGACTGATAGTGCCACAAGCAGATGCTCCTGCGTCGTGCATGGCAGCCGAGATCCTATTCCACTGAAGTTCAGTATCATTAGGACAAGACAGCGAGAGTTCGTTATGCAGTGCTTCTTGATAGGCTTGCCTGACCGAGGGCTGGGACAATTTCTCCGTTGCCAATCGGGGAGACGCTTTGTGCGCCTTCCGGTAAAGTTCATGGAGAAACGACAGCGCACTAAGGCATGGTCAGAGTCGACACAGGTACTCCAGTATGAGCGGCAATCCAGAATGGAACCGCGCCACCTGTAACTTATGGCTATGTGGTCAATTTGGGTCCATCGCTGACCAGCTACAGGTGGACGCCAAGTGGCACTTCGGCGCCCACTGTGTCTAAAAGCAGTGCTAGTAAGAAACAACTGGTGCTCCGCACACAGTTGCAGCAGACGCTCGCCGTTGTCAGTCCGTTCGGCGTTAAGTCCATACTTACCACCCAGCTGAGCTTCTGAAGAGCTCAGACGCCCTACTTGTGCGTTCATATCCCCTGCAACTACTATAATATCTGAACTAGTAGCACTGCGTAGCAGTGTGTTCAGTTCGTGATAGAAAGTGTCCTTGACTGCATTAGAACTGCAGTCCGTGGGAGCATAAGCAGAAATCACAAACAAACAGCGTTTTGTTTTACTTCGCGGATTCACCTTAGCTGATGTCGTCAAACGGGCTGCACATAAACGGCTGTTCACCGGAATCCAATCAACCAACGATGACTCAGTCTTGGAGCTGAGAATGATACCTACACCAGCTTGACCCGTGAGTGCCGCATCGGCGTCTCCGGATGCGTGCAACCAATAACGAGAGGATAAGCCGGGTGCAGTCAATTCAATAACCCCGTTAGGGTCATTAATCCTAGTTTCGGACACACAACACACATCAACACCCAGTGTGTCCAAGGTGCGTGCGAGTGCAGCCTGTTGACCTGTTTGTCTTAGAGTGCGGACGTTGAATGTCGCCATGGAAACGGGACAGTGTGGCCTTATAAGGAACTTTTGCCGATAGGCGTCCGATAGGTGCTGTGGGATGGTAGCTGCAGATGGTACTACTCCAGTAGCACTTCGGTTGCTGTCAATTAAGCTGGGAGTTATAGAAGGGAGGTTAGTAATGGGGGTCGGGATGGGAGTAAGAGAGAAAGGTGGAAAAGAAAAAAGGGAGGCGCCAGCAGCAGCATGCTTTCGCTTATCCGCCCTGCTGTATGCAGCAGATAAGGCGACCCTTGATAATCTGCGCGACGGCCGATGCAGGATGAAGTTTATGTTTGAAGAGAATGTCATGGTTGTATGTGGGCTGGGATACTGCCATGGCGCCCAGACCTAGACAGGAGAACGATTAGGGTCCTCATCCAAAGCCTTTGGCTCAAAAGCCTGTCCGCAAGGCAGCGGGGTGGCAGTGATTTAGTTTTACAGAAATGGACGCCATCCCATTTCAAACCCCCAACCTGGAGGACCAGGAGACTGAGTTTGTCTGACCTCTCACCATTGACCAACCTGGTAGGAGTAGCTCTCAAGATGCTCGGAGGCATCACCCAGTATAGCTCAATGGGTCAATGAGGTACGCAAACCGTCGCACCACGTTAAGGTCCAGTCTCGTTGAAAAGCTGTTAAGAGATTCAGTTGAGAGCCACCTGAATAGATTCAACCTACTCAGTGTTGCGCCACATGGATTCCGCAAGCGATTTTCATGTCAAACTAATCTACTTGTAGCTCGTGAAAGCTGGGCCGAAGCGGTAGACAGTGGCTAAGCTGTAGACGTGCTATTCGTGGAATTTTCGAAAGCTTTTGTCACTGTTCCTCATCTTCGACTCTCATTAAAGTTGAGGTCTTCTGGGATATCTGGTCGCGCCCTTGACTGGGTGTCTGCTTCCCTTGAGGAAAGGAAACAGTGCGTACGGGTTGGCGTAGCCTTTCGCTTAGGCAAGCTGTCCTTAGTGGCGTCCCTCAGAGCTCTCTTTTGGGGCCATTGTTGTTCGCGATCTATGTAAATGACTTGCCGGGAGAGCTAGGAGTGTCATCATTAATGTTTGCTGAGGACCTTAAGCTCTGAAATATTGTGGATATCCCGGGGGGTCCTAAGGTAATTTAGCGTGCCTTGCATAGGCTCTGGGAATGGTCTACCTTATGGTTGATGTCCATAAATAGTGCCAAGTGCTCTGTTCTCGGAATCGGAGCTTCTGGTCCTCCCACCCGATATGTTGTCTACGGTGGTGAAATCCCTGTTGTCACTCAGCAGGTTGATCTAAGAGTCGTACACTCATCAGCACTTCATTCTAGCGACAGTTGGAAGAAGGTTGCTTGTCGGGGGTTTCGTATGATGTGGTTTATCCGCCGCTGTTTCGGAGTCCTAACGGCCAATTTGTTTGTGAAGCTATTCTCGGCATTCGTCCGACCCCACCTGGAATATTGTATTCAGGCTTGTCCACCATGTCTTATTCGAGACAAAATGGACTTGGAGAGGGTGTTACGGGTGGGCACTCGGTTAGTGCAGGAACTACGGGGACAGACGTATCCTGAACGCTTGCTCAGTTTGGAGATGTACTCAATGCACTACCGAAGAATAAGAGGGGACCTGCTGCTCACTTATCGTATTTTGACGGGTAAGATCGGCCCGGACTTGAAAAGGCTATTTAGTCTCGCTACGTTGCCTAATCTCCGCGGTCACCCACTGAAACCGCATAAACCACGGTCTAATAGGATTAGGATGGGAACTCATCTGTCGCGCCGTCATAGATCGCTGGAATTCGCTTCCAGATCACGTGATTAGGGAACCTACGGTTAAGGGTTTTGCACGCCAGCTAGATGCTCTTGGGTGGTAACACCAAACCTTTCCTTTTTCCTAACTGACTCGCCTTCACTTTTCAGTTCATTTTTTAATGACTTATATCTTGATATTCCACTTGCTTAGCTCTTTCCACTTTCTCTTTTTGCCTTCTGAGTTTACTTTTTTCTCTTTCTTACTTCACGTAACCGGCCCAGCAGGGATTGCTAGGGCAGGATACGTAGGCATTAATTAGTTGGATAGGGTGTGATGCGGTCTTTGTTTTAGGTCCGTCAGTACTTCAAGTCTACCAACTCCTGGTTCAATGACCTACTGAAGAAGGAACACTCACGAGGGAATCCTGTCGTTCCAATTCCGTTTGAACTTGAAGTCATTAATTCAGTTGTCGTCGACCGTAGCCTTTGTTGTGAGCGTCGTTTCCTATTCGCATTTTCCCATTCGGTCTTTGGTGTTGTTGTATTATTCAACCGTCCTACGCTTTCACGCCATCCATTTAGTCGCCTCGCGTTCGGTCCTTTATCTCCAGCTGTGACATTACCGCTCAGCTAGCAACGAAATGTGACAAACACACTATCCCTTCCATCTCCGACACTTACTAGGTAATTTTCCGGCTGCTTACGAAGTATATTTACCTTTCAGCCCCCCTCGGTCTAATACGACCCCCGTACGCCACGGACACAAAAACCCTCGCAATCCTCGACCGGACCCATGTTAGTTTCGGAATAGTGTTTACAAGTGTCGTGCAACAGAATTTTACTTTTGTCCAATTTCGCTTGATCCAAATAATTTTGCATCGCTGTTTTCCCCGGACTACGTCGTGCCTGTTTTCGGGTACTTACCAAACGTCGTCCATCTCTTTCGGGCTCAGCCTCTGGCTATTTTCCTGGTACTTTGTGTTTTGTAATCCGTTTTGCACCTTGTTCTAACCCGTAACTGTTTCTGTTGACTGCCATGCAGGTAACAGCTCGTCGCTTTTACGTTTTTCTCACTGTATTTGAACTCGTCAGGTTGGATTCACTGGATACTGGCGCTAATGTGTCCTCGGCTGCATTGATCAGCGAATCTATTGCTGTATGCGGCAGCGAGAGCTGCGCAAAGTCCGTGACAGACGAGTCTGGTGGCATGCAGTGCTATGTATGCAACTGCTGGTACCATGAGACCTGTACCGATTTGAGCCCTGATCGGTACGCAATGCTCTCGACTAGTGATAGCATGCTGTTCAATTGTCTTCTATGCCGTAGCCTTTGGTCCATATGTTTTGAGGTCACTGAGGAGGCATCGAACAACGTCGGGCTAGGTAACCAGCAGATCTGGTCTTTCCTCATCTCTTGATCGTAAAGTGTTTACTGATGAGGAAAATGGGAGTCTCTATTGATGTTGGCTCATTGGAGGAAGCCATGCAGCCAACCTCACCTGCTGTCGATGAGAATCCGATTGAGGTGATGGCTGGCGTGTCGTGTGGCGCAGCGGTCCAGAATGCCCCTAACGGGGCCTGTGATGTCATACTTGACGTCGTCCAAGGCAAGACCGATCCTCTATCCTTTGTGCCCAATAAAAGCAAGAGGAAGAGGGCTAAGAAAGCCCGTAAAGCCCCTCCAAAGCCTGAAGGTACTGAATCCATAAAGGTATTGTAGGTAGAGCACAAAGCTCCAACTCCAATCACCCTAGTTCCATTAGCGAAGAAACGCGCCGTATCGCCTTCGGCCACACCCGCAAAGTCTGAAAAGGCTAGACTAGTGAGGGAGTTGGAGTTAGAACACAAAGCCTCAACTTCAAGTACTCCAGTTCCCTTGGCTAAGAAACGCGCCGTGTCATCTGCCAAACCGGTCAAAACTGGGATCGAGTTGAAGACTCGTAGAATGCATACGCCTCGTCTAGGTGATTCTTTTACAGATAGCAGCGTTATGTTTCGTAATTTTGCTGAATCCGCGACAGCTTTTCCCAAGGAACGCATGCTGCACGACCTCGATTGGTTCAAGTTCTGCGTCAATGAGATGCTTCCACCTGGTTTTCCCCGGAAGTTAATCTGGCTGAAGAACGTCCATGTGGATACGCCAAATCTGCGACCCCGATTGCTTCGTGTAGTCCTTAACCCCAGAGGTATCCGGGAAAAGGTAAAAACAGAAAAACCATTATTTTAGCAATTAATTGATTATCTTCGATCGTGCATTGATTTCGAAGATTCCAGAACCTTCCATTCCTTCACTTGATCGTCAGCATACGGAGTTTTGGCAGGGAGGCTACTAATTTTACCAGTTGATTTTCCTTTTCTAGAAGCCGAAGGTCATTGAGCCCCTATATATTTGGCGTAGGTCTGGCGTAGTTGTACAGCGTTTTGGCGGCATTTTTGGCTACGTTGGCAGGGTTCTTGTTAACACGTTTTTTTGTGGTCAAGGTGGTTGGCATTTTGATTTTTCCTCGACTGGGCTAGAATTTTTGGGTGTTTGATTCGGAATAGCGAGAAAAAGTGAATCTCTTATGATGGCGACGGACAAGCACGAAAATGTTACAAATTTTTCTGCCGAACATTTTCAAAAGCTGCTTCTTCAGCAACAATCCCAGATGGAAGCACAAATGAAACTGATTGAATGTTTAACGCAGTGCTTGCACGTACAATCAAACGCAGCAGCTACAAGGGACACGCAGGCTGTTTCACTCGATCTTCTTACGAATTCAACCACTAAATTTCATTATGATGCTGATTCCGAATGCACTTTCGAAGCGTGGTTCAAACGCTGGGAGGATATGTTCATCACGGATTTCAGCCGTCAAGATGATTCATGGAAAGTGCGTCTTTTGCTCCGCAAGCTCGGTACTAATGAACACACAAGATTCGTTGACCACATCTTGCCCAAAGAGCCGAAGGACATCACTTTCAACGAAGCAGTGGTAACACTCAAAGACATTTTTGTTGAGTCGACATCTTTGTTTAACATTCGCTATCAATGTCTAAAGATTGTTAAGCATGATACAGACAATTATGGGGCACTAGCAGACATTGTGAACCGTGAATGTGAATGTTTCAAGTTACGCTGTTTGACGGATGACCAGTTTAAGTGTCTCATATTTGTCAGGGCTTTACAGTCTTCACGCGACGCGGAAATCCGAACTCGGTTCCTTGCTAACTTGGATCAAGATCCAGATTTGACATTGAAGTCTTTTGTAGGCGAGTGCAAACGATTGATTACTTTGAAACACGACACCGCTATGATTGAGTAGAGTCGCTCCAGCATTGCCGATACTGTTCGTGTTGTGCAAAAAGCAGGAAAGCCTGGCTCGAACAAGCCGTTCAACGGAACGCCGAACAAGCCGCCCACACCTTGTTGGTCATGTGGTGAATGGCATTTCGCACGATGCTGTCCATTTAAGCATCACATTTGTGATAAGTGCCATAAACGCGGCCACAAGGAAGGCGTTTGTCATCAGTCCCGGCCAAGAAACGTGAAGCAGTCCTACCGAAGGAAGAACTTCAGGAAGCCTGACGCAGAATCACTATCGGTGATTGCCACGTTTCACAGCGATTCTAGAACACGCCGCCGATTTATCACTGCTTATCAACGGAATCCCAACCCGGCTACAGTTCGATACGGCATCAGAGATAACGATCATTTCCAAGAACACTTGGAAACACATAAGGAAGCCGAAGATGATTGATTCCAACAAAGCCGCCCACAACGCATCCGGTGGAATGCTGAAGCTGGTCGGAGAAATAAATTGCAAAATCGCATTCAACGGTGTGGAACAGGCCGGAACCTGCTACTTGTCTGACCGACCAAACTTGAACATCCTTGGACTTGACTGGATGGAAAAGTTACAACTGTTTGATGTTCCTTGAGTCAGATTTGCAATTGTGTCCAAACCGACCCAGTCCATGCATCATTGTCGATAGAAGACATGACAAGAAAGCTAAAGCAGAAGTTTGCCGCGGTGTT
>CALYDF020004753.1:0-15487 GCA_944474145.2 Dicrocoelium dendriticum | reverse complement strand
CACACAGACTGTGAGGTGACCCAGTGGATTTAGAGACACAGAGGCTGCATTGCGGTTGGAGCGTCTAGTTCTCTTCTTCGGCTTGGAGTCAGAGCTTACTTTGGCTGGTTAAGATACTAGTATGGCCGTATTTGCCTCCGTGGGATTGCTCTTAGTACTTACAAAATGTGCGATTATCAATCCTATCGCACTTTTTCATGAGCAAAGAGAAACGGTTGACAACTGGAATAACTATACATGTTAGACGAAACCGAATTGTATCAGCAACTTCCTTTGTCTCTCTCACTTAGACGGATTTGCCTGCACCTTGCGGACAGTACGATCTAATGCAGCTAGAATAAGTTACCCCGATCTTAAGGACTTTACCGCAATTGTCTGCGCAACATAGGCGACGTTGAACCAATGGAATACTAGTCGTCCTCTTATCGTTTGCAGTAATGCCTACCCGAGCGCTCACCTTGATGAGTGTTATATGCACCAAGCGTGACGCACAAAAACGTCAAAACACGCAGATGAAATGAGTTGTTCAACCGCACTAAGGTCGGGCGGTCGAGATAGATAGGGGTCATAACGCGCAGACTGTAGGGTTCAGCGACTAAACGATTCGCATTTCAACACACACACACACATAAAGCTGCTGCGTGTGTTTAGCGGCATGTCTTAAGCGACGATGCAGGTGGAGTGCTGATAAGCGTCCCTAGAGCTGTTCATTTAACGAGCGAAGCAAAAGGACTATAGCTTTGTTATGCTGTAACTTGCACGGATGGTTGCCGCGTAGTTTGGGAGTCCTCAGCTTCTTCTTCCGAACGGGATCAAAATCTTTCCCGAACAACTCCGGTTTGATACAGTTACACACGTAGAACTCGGCAAAGAATATGCCAAAAACTGAGAACTGGAGCAAGAGTATAATCCACACAGGTTGGATCCAAGAGGTGGGAAGCAATGAATAGAGATCGTCGAATTGGTTCGAACGAGTGCACGCAAACTATTGTTTGGGGAGAATTAGAGTGGCCACAGAGCGCAAAGCGACAGCCGAATTAAAGTGCGGCCGTAAAGCGTGTTCACGTCCAACAGTGACCTGACCCGAAGGGTCAACCACCCTTCCTCTCACGGGTAGTAACCTGCAGGGCAGTGGAGGATGAGTTGAGCTATAGCGCAGTTAGGTTTCAAGCTGTGATGACCGGCTACCATCCCCATGACTCAGTAGGTTAAGCTGCTGGTTAGTGGTGCAAGCTACTAGCGGTCGTGGATTCGAATCTCTGATGGGGACCGATGGAATGCGCAACACTGACTATTCCCAGTAGGTTGTAATGATCGCCTGGTGCTTTTTCGTATTGGCTGCTTAGCTATGCGACTTGTAGTCTAATTGCGTTGGCTGGCTAGCCGAACAACCTCCACGTAGTGCTGTCTGGGCATCTCGGTTTAATCCCATTCCAGCGAGTAGTTCGGCGGCAGTGTTCCAGGAGGTGGTGGGTTTTCACCTGGCAATCGTCCTCCCACCAAAAATCACAAAGGTACGTTTAACAGCATTGCGACGTGGCGAATGTGATTCGCCACTAAATAAAGTCACTGCCACTTCCCCTTCCGGAGGATCCCCACTTCATGAACGTCATCCAGTTCGAAGAGTACCTTTGGTCCCTTCATACAATGGCGAACACAGAAAACAAACTCACGAATTCAGTCACACTTAACAAGTGCACTCAAAGTACCCATAAACACATACTGGTTGGCGGCATCCGGTTTCGGATTTGCATGTCACTGTGGCCAGTCACAGTACGCCTGCGCATACAGAGAGACCATGGGTGGCTTGTGCTTCATCACTCACAGCTCCATCCACACACCCCATATCCAGTGTAAACCCGAAGGGATAAGACCGGGAGGCATGTAAATGGGAGCTACCTTTCATCAACGGAGCCGGCCCACACTCCTTCACAGGCAAACACAAGCACGCTGTATTTGGGGAATCAACCGCACACAAGGCGGTGGCTGGACGGTAGTCCGCTCCACACTGAGTGCATGGAACCACTCTTTGATCCTAACACGGCCACAAGTACCGTGCACCCCGTCCCATCCAGTAACGACCAACTATCTATTGGAGCCAGTATGGACGAGGTCGTGGGTAATAGACAGGTAGGCACCTTGTCAACATGCACACCAAGCGCAGGCACACGGGATATCAGACAGCCAATCACTTGAAACGAAAAGATAAAATAAAACAAATCGGATAATCCATACAGATACGGTGGCATAACTCTTCAGTAAATGGGCGTGTAAAATAAATTGGTTATGAACGAATCCGCCACACGTTCAAGAGGTCAGAACATATATTTTAAGAAAATGCCACAAGCGCGAAAATGTTACCGAAATTACTTACAATTAGCTTCAGCGACGTGTGCATGTTTGTAGAAGATAATACAGGTGGTCATTAATATGAGAAAGAAAAGTATTAGGACAAAATTGCAGAACCCATCACCTGAAATAAAGGGACTTAGCATGCAAGCACGCGGTTTGTAAATCGAATGCAGCGTGCCTACAAAAGCTACTCCGCTTCTGCCTACGTTCTCTGCCGGACGCGTCGTCGCTTCGGTGGTGGTCCCGAATGGCCTCGCTCGTGGCTCACTATGCCTGCCTCACTCAGGCGCTTTCGACCGCATGTGCTACAGCACCATGCGCTCGATGTCCATGGAGTACAACCCACTGGCGCTTGCCGCTTCCGCACTTGTTGCGTCTTCTCTGCATGCATGAGGTCTTGTCCCCACACCTCAGCAACTGCTTTCGTAATCAGATCGCGCCATGCACGCCGATGAACCGCTTTCGATTCGCATGACCTGCAATGAAGATTAGAACGTGCTAGGCTCACTTTGATCATGTCCTGATAACGTAACTTAAGTTTCCCGCCTACCGCTTCCCAATACTCAGTTGACCATATAATAGTTGTTTCGGTGTCCGTGTAGGATCCATACAGCTCACATGACCGAGTCACCTCAGGTGTCTCAGCAAAAGTATGCAGACCACTGCATACATTCCACTTCGAGGCAACACTTCCTTGTCTGCAACTCTGTCGCCCCATTCGATGTGCAGAATCCGTCGCAAACAATGTTGATGGAACCGCTCGAGATATCGCACATCCCGCCGGTACATCGTCCACGTTTCACTGCCGTATATAAGAACGGACAGCATCACGGATTTGTACACTATCAGCTTCGTGACAATGGTAAGCTGATGGTTGTTCCAAACTCGGTACTCTAGCTTCCCGAATGCCGCCTATGCCTTCGAGACGCGGATACGCAGCTCACTGTGTAGCTGCTGGTCAGTCGACACCACACTCCTAAGGTAGCAGAAGCAGGAGATGGTTTCCAATACGTCAGCACCAATGCGGATTCACGGCAGTATTGAAGATTGCCCCTCCGATGAAGGCTGAAAGTGACAGACGGTCTTGTTTGTGTTGATGATGAGCTTGAATTTGGTGGCTATCGAAGCCAGTGTACTAGTCATGTGCTGCAACTAATCCGCGTTGTGTGCAAACAATGCACTGTCGTCAGCAAACAGCAACATACGGATAGTCGTCTCACAGACTAGTCCTTGCACTGAAACGACGGATATTCAGCAACCCACCACCAATACGGTGCTCAACAAGAACACCGTTAGTACAAACGGAATCAAAAGCACAAGACGTCATTGTATGAAGATATATATTAGACAGAGCAGGAGCTAAGACACAGCCTTGCTTCACACCAGTGACAACTGCAAAGTCATTCGAGGTCTCTCCACTCAGCTGCACCCTCGCGCGCATGCCACTGTGTAGACATTCAATTAAACTGAAATACTTAGGCGGGAAACTAAAATTACCCAACACCAGCCACAATGCTTCGCGGTACACCGTATCAAATGCCTTGGTGAAATCAACAAAAAGCGTGTACAACGGCTGGTGTCGTTCTCTGCGCTTCTCCTGTAACTGACGAGTCACAAACACTATATCTATAGTGCTGCAACCCGAACGGAATCCACACTGCTCTTCCGCCACGTTAGGTTCCACAACCTGAATGACGAGGCGGTTGAGCAGGATTCGGGCATTCATCTTGCCCATACCACTCAGCAAGTTGATGCCACGATAATTCGTGCAACATTGCTTGCTCCATTTGCCGTTGCACAGTGGTAGCAAAAGGGCATCCTTCAGCTCAGGAGGCACCTCTTCCTCAATCCATACACATTGCACCAAGTGGTGCAGCGCAGTCAACAACGCAGGTCCGCCGTGTTTCAATATTTCAGGCGGGATCCCGTCGGCTGCGGCACATTTGCCGTTTCGCAACTCATCAAATGCCCTTTGCGTCTTATCCAGTGTCGGCCTGTCCGCCAGATCCGCCTTCACATCGTGCTGCTTCAGGCCATTCAATGTAGGCCAGTCGATTTCTGAACGATTATTCAAGGGGCAGTCAAAGTGTTTCCGCCAGATCTGCATTATGTATGCAGGCTCTGTGCAGGTAGCGCCTGAACTATCATCGATCAGTGTCCTCAGCGGCTCCAATCTCGGTCCATACACCGCCTTCAAGGAGTCAAAGAATTCCTTGTGCTGGCGGCGTTCGGCGTAGCATTCCATCTGCTTCGCCTTCTACGTCCACCAAGCATTTATATTGCGACGGAGCTCTCGGATCAGTCGCCGTCGAAGTTGGCGAAACTGACTATTCTTTACTGACTCACCGGGGTCTGCCACATGTGCAGCTAATGCTGCATTCTTCCCCGACACCAACGCACAAATCGTCTCATTGTTGTCATCAAACCAATCAGGACGCTGACAGTTTGCGCCCGATGGTCTCCTCGGCAGCAGCTGTCACCTGATAGCGAATGTGGTGACACAGGTAGCCCACTGTGGCTATGCCTTCCACATCACACAGGCGTGGAGCCATCGCCTTCTCCAGCTCAGTACGTTTCGCCACAGTACCGAGGGAGAGAATGTTAACTTTACGCCGATCCATGGCGGGAGTGCAATACATAGATTTACGAAAATATACGTACAGTTTGGACCTCACCAATCTGTGATCAGTGCCACACTCAGATCCACGCAGTACACGTGTCATGCGCAGTTCACGCATATCACGCTGACGTACGATGACATAGTCGAGCAGGTGAGCGTGACCACTCCATGGGTGCATCCAAGTTGCTAGCTCACTCGCACTCAGTGCAAATCGAGTGTTCGTGATCGTCAGGCATTGAGTGGCACACAGTGAGAGCGGCCTGTCACCGTACGCATTCGCTGAACCAATGCCATGCGAACCGATAACATCTGTCCACACCGATGCATCACGCCCAACGCGCGCGCTGAAATCACCCAGCAGAAATAGTCGGTCGCTCCTCGGCACAGACCGTATCACGGAGGATAACTGAGTATAGAATTGATCATGCGTGTCATCAGGATAACACATGGTCGGACCGTACGTGCTTATAAATGTGGCAAACTCATCTCTTCCGAGTCGTAGGCGAACAGTCATCAGTCGCGCGCTGATTCCTGTTTGTTCACCCACCAGCAGGCCATGGAGGCGATCGGATATTGCAAATCCGACCCCATGTTCACGTGGTGCAGAGACGGCGTTGCCCACCCAGCAGAATGTGCAGCCAGCACCTGCTTCATGCAGTTGACCTTGCTCAACGAGGCGAGTTTCACTGAGCGCCGCAATATCGATGCGGTAGCTTGCCAGTTCCATCGCGACGAGTGCAGTGCGTCACTCAGGCCGCTCGCTGGAGTTCCGATTCAGTTGGTTGCGCACGTTCCAGCACCCGATGCTGAGTGCTTTGCGCGCAGGCATACGACTGCATTGTTGGGCAATCGCAAGCGAGATGGTCGTTGTGCTTCGGAGGTTTGCTTGAGGGACTCCACCCGAAGCCTTTGGCTCAATAGCCTGACCCACAAGGCAGTGGGTGGTTTGGAGGTTTGCTTGAGAGACTGCGCTCGGAGCCTTTGGCTCCATAGCCTGACCCACAAGGCAGTTGGGAGCAGATCCAGCTCGGGAATGTGATTGCAGAGACAGATTGGGATCTGCTTGACGACCGTCACACGCAGCCTTGGAGGTACTGGAACGATTTATATATGTTTTGCGACCGTAGTAGGATACGCACCTGCTACCACGGCCAGACGCAGGTGGGTTTTGGCAGGTTTGCACCAATTTGACCAGGGGCTGTCTGGCTTGAGGCGGGCGGTAGCAAACCATTGAACACCCAGAGATGCCCTCCCACCGTCAGAGAAAATGCGTGGCACTCTTGCTCTACGCCAATCGAGCTGTGAGCTTATAACCCGTAAACCTGTTGTCTCCCATGGCTAGGTTTTACGGGAAGAGGGCCATCGACCACTTCCTAAACTCCTAAGTGGATGGACTAGGATACTGGCAGGGCGCCGACACCTGACAGGAGAACGACTGGGGTCCTCAGCCAAAGCCTTCGGTTAAATTAACACCCGAAAGGCAGCGGGTCTAGCACATGGTCAGTTCACTGACTCATGCGGATTGCTGTCCTGGATGTTAGCAGGGAGAAGGGCGAAACCCAAATCCCACCCAGCCGTCGCCACGAGGAGGCGCCCAGAACATGAGCAAATGGCACAACAGTAGCAGCAGTGGGTAGACCATCTGTCAGGATCTAGCCACTACACGCCTCAGCGCACCATAGGCTCTCCCGCCAGAAATATATATATATATATATATATATATATATATATATATATTTACATACATATATACGTGTACATATACATAAACACTTACCCATTAAACATTCGGCAGACTGCCACAACACATGCGTTACAATAACAAAAAGGAGAAATTGAGAGTCCGCTGGATGGATGGAAAATACCATGTGCTGTGTGGGCATTGAGCTTCCAGTTGTCAAGGCCGATGAATAGGGTTGATTTAAGGGACCCCACCTATGATCTTAAAGACCTGATCCGCAAGGCAGCAGGGTGATTCATGAGGACCGTTGACATTCAGGTGATTTATTCGCCTTCGCGTTGTTCAGATGCGGTCCACAGATAAGCCGGTGGCCAGTGACGTTATTCATTTGCCCTCTGTTAGTTACTCACCGCCACTTATAGAAGTGAGTGGTCAGTACCATTTAGCCGGTCACATTGGCTTTGACACAGCGGCGTAAGCGCACTTGTGGTATTTAATGGACAACCAGATGACAAGCCCAGAACTCCTTAAGCTCTGAGACGCTGCCGCTGATTGTCTGCGACTGTTTATTAATCACGGCTACAAAGCAAACGAGACTTGTTCACAGGTACCTCCGCAAGGAAGTCATTCCCCGATCCGCAACCTTGGGACGCACCCGATAGCATACAGCTCCGCAACGGGATCCCACTAGGGGAGTCAGAAACAAGCGGCCTAGGCCAACTGTTTCGTTAGCTTTCTCAGGGCGCTTCTTCAACTTGCAGGCTGTCTAACAGACCGGCCCTTCCAGCCCTCTCCAGCAACCGCAAACAACGCACGACTCAGGTAACGCTGAACAGACATGCGCAATACATGAGCCAACTAAAGTTGACAACAAGGCATTGGTACTTGGTTAAAATCGCAGGGTTTGTAGATTTGCGACGTCCGGTCGGTAGTGCATGCGCTTTGGTGATCCCCCGAAACGCACACGAAACTTAGCTCGAACCATTGCGTGATCGCAGTCTAGATAATTTGACCAGTACGATCGGCAGTCCGTTACCCTTCCACACCATCTGTAGCTGATTGCTATGCATTCAAGCTAGGAGCACTTTTGCATTTGTGAGGGCGGGCGCCAGGTAGCAGTATGTCTCCTCGAGTGTCAAAAACTAGTGTGCTTAAGAAACGAGCTTGTCTATGTCAAACAATTTCCGGCGACGCTGTTGGGTGCCTCCAAAGCGCAGAACGAACTTAGCCCCCACAAGCGCATGATCCGAAGTCAAGTAATTGTTCCATATTGACTTGCAGTCCTTTATGCAGTCACGCCAACCATAACTACCTCCAATGTGGTAAATTTGCGTCCAAGATTAACCACGCGCTGGAGGTCTCCAAGTGGCTCGTTGGCGCCAGGAACGTCAGAATTTGGTGCTGGAGAGGAACAAGCCATGATCGGCGCACAGTTGCAGGAGTCGATCGCCGTTGTCCGTCCTGCGAGTACGGTAACCGTGTTAACTCACAAGTTCGTGCTCTTGAAGCTCTAGTCTACCGACCTGTGATCTTAGGTCACCGGCGAGTATCACGATGTCGGTGCGGCGTTTCTTGCGGACGACGTCAGTGAGTTGGCGGTAGAACTCGTCCTTAGCTTCCTCCGAGCTGCAGTCAGTTGGAGCGTACGCCGCCACAATGAATAAGTAGAGCCTACTGGTCCCGTGACTGGAAGGTCGCACTGAGCTTTCTAAACGGACTGCATAAAGACGATTGTTGACCGGGAACCAGTCAATCAGCGCTGTCTCAGCAAGCGCGCTTAACGCAAATCTTACGCCGGCGCGACCAGAGGCTGCCGCTGTCGCATCTCCAGATAAGTGCAAGGTGGATGTGGAATTGGAATTTGAGGATGGCAAGAGCAATCGCAGCATTATGCTGGAGTCTTGTAAACGGGTTTATGTTACGCAGCAAACATCGGTTGAGAGGGTTTCCAAGGTTCGCGCAAGAGCAGCTTGAGAACCAATCTGCATGAGCGTTCGAACCTTGAACTTAGATTGAAGAGAGAGCGGGGTGAAACAAAAGCCTTGCTGTTGGTATTGGCCTTTATGCGATCGGTTTTGAGCGGTTCATTGAAATGACCAGAGACAACTCTTTTATTCGAAATGAACTTTTGGAGACTCAAAATTGAAGGCGGGTTAGCAAGGAGGATTGAATAAACGTGGAACGAAAAAGTGGTTTGCGGTGCGATGAAGTAAGTTTTAGCTTGCCCGGCCGCCATCACCCCGGCCAAAGAGAGAAAGAGAAGTTAGAGTTCGAGATACGTGAGCAGAGAGTTGTAAATCCGTCATTTCTTGTGTTGTGTGGGCATGCAGCTTTCCAGTAGCATAAATCACTTTGGTTGGTCGTCTCTGGAACTGATTCTCACATTCTACTGAGATGTGTTTACAACCACAACTGCGTTTACCGCGAGCATTATCATCATCAGATCAGTTTACGAATTTGCTGGTGAGATGGCCCACAGAGAGAAGATAACTACTGATGGTTTTTACCCACCAAAGATTAGCTGGTCTTCTCAACCATCCTCGTCTACTCGTACACCTTTCCTTTCCTCCCTCAGAATAGGCGAGTGGATAAAATGGGTTACGGAAGCAACACGAGAGACCAGGATACTCGACATGATATTCATACTGGGGGTCACAAATGCACAAACAGAGGTATTAGGCAAACTCCCTGGTAGCGACCACGATAAGGTACGATTCACAACGACGATACACGACGAACAAACAGCTCTACGAACGGTATGTAAAACGAAAAGAAATTTGTTAAAATCCTGCGTCCTAGAATAAATTACCACTCTCCCTTGATCGATGGATTGGTTGAGGCAGACGGACAGTCCATTCATGATCCAGCTGACATCTGTGAATCGTTTAGCTCATTTTGCATTGCCTCCATGAGCCTGAAAACCACCCAGTTAGATGCAGGCAAACAACCAAGGTCCCGTGTAAAAGTAAAATTTTCTATTAGTAGCATTCAACCAGCAATGAATTCCATCAAATAGTTTTCCCATCCGAATCCCGATGGGGCCTTACCTGCCGTCATAAAACTGGGAGGGCCTGACATGCCGCTGCTATTGCTAGACAGGTTTACCATTCGCTGGAATCAAGCGACATCCCAGAGAAGTGGAATATATCGCTTATTATCCCTGTCACAAGGGTGGCACTAAACAAGAAATTAGCAATTACCGGCCAATCCTTCAGACTCCTGCGTTAGCCAGTTTATTAGAAAAACGGGTTAAGAATGGTGTGATGAAATTCATCAATTCGCTTAAGGTCCCAACAGGTTTCTTAGGCAAACGATCGTGCATGACCCGCCAATTGCATTATCTTAACCATGTATCGGATTCTATGGACTCAGAATATGCCATCAAATTTCCTTTCCTGGACATGGGAAAGGCATTTCAATTGGGGGCCCCACGACCGGCAGCTGAAAAAGATTGCGTCCTTTGGAATCCAGGTCTTCCTCCTAGGATGGTTATGCCATACCTGAGCGGTCGTTTTCAGGTAGTTACCATAGCCGACCACCACTCTTCATCACGTCCAATCACTAGTGGTGTTATCCATTGGAGTGTACTTGGTCCGTCAACGGCATCAGTATGGTTATCAGACCTGGCATGCCTTCCTATTTGTAGATCATATAAACACTAGCCTACAAGTTCCAACACGAGGAATTTCAAGATACCCTAATGCTTATATAGGAAGACCTCCACTCCCTTGAGAAATGGTGTGGAAATTGTATGATGAAGTTCTCGGCGAAAAAATCTTGCATCATGAATCGCCGTTGTTCGATATCCCAGGAGTCAATAATACTCAACGGCGAACACCTTTGTATACAGTTGTTTACCCGCAACCTCGGAATCAGGCATTCTTACACTTTCATCTTTTCCAAACTAGTGGAATACCGGCTGGCCAGGGCCACGAAATTACTGACTTATATACTCCACGCGCTGCACATACCCCAGACAGAGTGAAACTCGTCAAAATACTCACTCGTCCCAATTTGGAATACTCCAATATCAATAATGACAGCCTGAGATCTGATAGAGTATTTCTGGAAGGTATAGTGGGGTCATTTACCAAACGGCTGCTTGGCGTAACATCCCCTGAGAAATATCAGAAGCGCTGCCAACAATTCCAGCTCGATCTGATTTGAGGCATAACCTGAAGCTTCTGTACAACATGATTCATCAAATCACCTACTGCTATTTGCCTTCCCTAGAACTACAACATAGTTCGACAATAAAGCTACGCAATAAGGGGTTTACCCGGAGTGTATCCAGGTACAGGATAAATCTGCAGTCTAACTTTTTCCTTATCAGATATGCTGTCATGTGAAATATGCTCCAAGTCAAAATCAGGTCGTGTGAGAGTGCAACAGTCTTTCGGGCTAAGCTTCCCAATTACCTAGATTTGAACACAATTATGACCCCGTTTCCTTGTGAGAGAGCACTTGGTGATTTGTTCCAAGAAGGGCCAGACAACATCTGTTAAGTGAAACAGACAACGATCACGCATTTGGATACCTCCATAGGGCTGTTACTAGCCCCTAATCTAACTATTGCACATTGCGTTAGGAGACACCTGTGAGTAAATATATACCCTTGAAACAACAAAGACAATGAAAAACACGCAAATGTTTACCACTGTTACGCGAGCGCGACATATTCTGCAAAATATGATCTGTGCCAAATAAGACACACATTTTGATAAAGAAGCAAATATTGTTAGCTCAGGTTGTTCAGTTGGTGGTCTGAGTGTTCGCTAAGCTCGGCAGTTTTTTTTGCAAACGTATTCTCACCACCCGACGTGACATCGTCAGTGCACGTTTCCGCAAAGCGACGCGGTACGAAGAGTCAGTTTCTTACCCGTTGAGAGATATACCTATTATTACTATTATTACACTGACGATGGCACCTCGCATGGTGGTGAAGTGTTTGCCAAAAGCTTCCAAGCTCAGGGAACTAATGACCAAATGGCATGCAATGGATTTTGGGCTGGAGGTCTACCGGAAAACACCGGTTTTAAACGTAGACGATCGAATTACTACTGGTAGATATAAACTCCTTGGAGCAGTTGCTGGCTAGTTATTAGTATCCGAAGTGATACTTGGCTGAAATATCCACACCGTACGGCCTATTTTTTAGGATAGGCTGTAGCGATGTATGAACAAACATTCTATTGCATTTGTCACAGAATCCGAGAGCGGTAAATTTGTAATTACCGGACTTTCGTACTTGTTAATGATCAGTTTACGAGTATGCAACATACTTTGTATAGTACATGGGCGGTGTGGGGCAAAATCATACTTCGTCAACAGTTGCACAGGTATTACTTGGACTGCGTTATTGTGTAAAATTGTCCTTCCAGAATTTCAACCGCGCAAAACAAGCAACATTTCAGCGGATTAATCTGAGTTCAGTGTTTTTGTGTATTATCGTCATCCGCCGCTAAATACTGTGTGTGAAAAGTTCAAACGTTTGGGACTGACAGATGAGTAACAAAAATCGACCGTTTGACATTCCGGGAAGCGGTCGCGCCCTAGCAAAGGCAACTCACCTTTGTCAAGTAACTTGAACAGTTTGTATAGTTTAGGTCTTAAACGCCGAGTGGCAGAGGTCTCAGCAAAGCGCAAACGAAATGAGATTAGTCTATTTACTGATGAACCTGAATGCTTCATGGAAGTTTTGGCACATCCAGCAGTCGAGGAAGCGCCGGATGACATAGATAGCATAGGATATCCCGCCATTTAGACCTTCGTTCTGCCGAATGTTTTCCGAAATCCTGGTAAACACACTGCTCTCTGTCTTGCCGACTAAATCAGTTAAATCGGTAGATATAAAATGTGTTGACTTGAGATGGATGTCTGCCTCCATCTTTAATGTGACTTGGAGAGACACAGAATAAGCCGCATACTAGCAACTCTTTACGGCGCGGCGTACGCGATGACAGAAACGTCTAACTTTTGTATTCCTTTATAAGGCAGCTTGGTGAATATGTCCAATGAGAGTTCAGTCCGCTTTTCGCAGTGCGGTTATCATTTCATACCTGGCAATAAAATTATCAGGATAACTATGTTTACATAGTGTGGATGCGACACATTGCAATTCTTTCTCAAGCATCTCTTATGAACAACTAGTGCGGGCGCTTACAAAAGAGGCACAAACCAGGGGATGCTTATAGTTTTTAGGACAGCAATAGTTGAACTTCAGGTATTACCCCGTCCAGCTCAGTGTATGGCAAATTAATATCAGTCTGCTTTCTCTTTGGATTTTGGAAGACATTTGTCGGAACCTAACTCGAAGTGTTGCAAAAGCACCGAAGTCTGTTGCCCGGCTCTTTCTCGACTACTTCAGGTGCGAAACCACGCGCAAAGTATTCATGATCATCAATGAAAAGGATACTCACAATTTGTTTGCGCTTTGCTGAGACTTCAGCCAGCCGGAGTTTGAAACTCAACTTATTCAAACAGCTTGAGCTAGTGGTCAATTTTGATTTTCCTTCCTATGGTGCAACATCTTAGCTGACGTGACTAACCATCGAATTCTGATATGGGTCTGCCGCTCCCAAAAGTTTGTAATTTCCACCCACTATATGTAAGCAATTGATAAGAATAATTAAATTATAGTGATTATAGTGATTATAGAATAATCCTCAGGAAGTTTGCTTATCTTTGTGCTCTTGAGACGCCTGCTGAACGATTCCAGCTGTGGCCCTCAACAGATGTCAAACAGCTACGTAGAACTCTTACATACAGACACACACACATGAACGGTTCCGCGTTGCATTGTCAGTTGAGCGCCCTAGGGCTGGCCTTATGCCGTACGAATACAAAGTGAAAAGACAAAAATTATACTTTGAAGGAAAACATTCAATCAGTATATTGCCCCCAAAGGAAGTAAATTTTACGATACATATAAATGAATATTCCTCACAACCAATGCGTTTATCTATTGCGATAATACAGACATCTGCCAATGCACCGTATATACTTACCTTCCAATTATCTGTATTAATGGAGGATAAAGTAATTAACTAGAGAAAGCTCCAAAGTCCTTTGCGGAAGCTTACAATATCTGGCCCTGTTCCTATTGTTTGAGGAAACGTACACCTTCGCGTTATCCGTCACCTCAACCCAGAGCTGCGGTGTTTTGCCACCATTATAAGGGGAAAGAAATGACCTTTAACCATTGAATGAAATGCAATTCCTTCTCCTACACTGTCTGGCATGACATAACCATGAAAAATACTAGTTATTCAGAGATGATGTGAGCTATTTTCCCGAGCAATTTGTGCACACAACAGTATGTTAGAGTGACGACAGTAACCAACTTATACATTTGTCGTATTTGGTTACAAGCACGATCAAATTATATTCTGCTACTTTAGGTAGATAACTTTTGCGTAGCGAAACGATGATATCTTTATCAACATGGATATGCCAAATTTTACCACGCACAGGAGTACTAACAATTTGAGGGGCAGTAGGTATACTTAACTAGGAAATCCCAATTCACTTCTCGGCGTTAGACAACAGTCGGTTTTGAAAAACTGAACGTGAAGTCAACCGAAACGTGCACTTCACGAACGAACACTAAATGCCTACAAGGAAAAGCACGAAAAAAGGACTATCATCAAGGCTATGAGTTTTGTACGATGGTGGAAAAGAAAGCAGAACAAGAATGAACCGTGTTAAAGCACGTATTCTCGATGTACAAGTTTAGATGGAATGAGAAATAAAAAATGGATTTAGTGCGTGTAAAAATTGAGTCAGTTGTTAGCAGACTAATCGGAACAAGCAAGCCAACGATTTTGGTGGATTATTGAAAGGCGAGGGTTGTTCAAGCGTGACACGTGTGAACTCAAGGGAGAAAACGCTAACATGGCAGTTACCATATGTAGCTAGACCTCGCTATTTTCCTGCACACTACTAAATAGCAAGTGTGAATTAAAACGGAAAACATACCAAGGTTGGAACACACCTACTCACTGTAAAAATGATGCTGGAATAATAAGCATCAACAGAAACCGAAAAGCAACTGACCGCCTGTAAGCGGAATACGGTTGGTATGCACACGTAAAATTAACACTTCGTGCGCCGATTAAGAAGTCGGTAATGGTTCAGCGTTGAAAGTGGCCTAATAATTATGGACCACATTACTTTCTCACTGGACTTCCGAAGCAGACGTTTTGCACGAGCTTCATAATCATTAAAGTAAGCTGGAAGACAGCATGCACCAATCTCAATACTAAGTGACAAAAGATGCTGAAAAATGCATGGCGCGGTCCATTTCACAATAATCCAGGATTGATGTAACATAACTGGGTCTGCGCTTCAATGGGTCAAAGAACGCATCAGTGGTTCGCTGACCAATCCACTGAAAAAGCGTATGAAAATAAGGAAACCAAACAATTCAGGGATATATCATGCTAACGGTCGGAGTACGGCAACGCAAACAGTCACGAAAAGCCCTGATATTAATCAAGTAAAACTCGTGTCAAAATTCACACCAAGCCGGGTTTCATAGATGCTCTGCAAAATCGCAGTTGCACTACCAGAGAGGGTGTTGTTATTACGTACATAATAACGCCTCTATACTGCTTTGACCTATTGGACTAGGAATTGATTAATTGGATCCTTTGAATACTATGTGGTAGTAAACAGATTTACAGTCGCATGGGTTCTATCGAGACAATATCGACATCGATATTCGGACGCTCTTTCTACTTGTGTCATGGTGAAGGCACACAAGTCGGGTTCCATAATTCGTTCGCAGTCTATACGTTAAAATCAGCTCGAATAAAATTCAACACTGCCTGCCC